>APFE030501467.1:0-44760 GCA_000404065.3 Pinus taeda
AAGAAATATGATGAGAAGATAGAAGGAGAGTTAAAAAACTCTGTTGACTGATGACATCTCTGATGGTACAAGTGTCTTCGGGATGATCCTTGGGCATGGAGTCGTCAAAAAATCGTCAGGTGCTACTCCAGCAGTCAACAGACCCCTCGGAACAGGACACGTAGGACATGTTATATATATATAGTAGGGGATCCTCATTCTTGTTTTTTTAGATGATGCACCCACCCTTGCCACACCAGGATTAGCCTCTCTTTCCATTTCTTTCCTCTTAGCTACAAACATATTTGCATATGCTCCAATTCCACAACTTGGTAAGCCCAACAAATGCGCTTTCACATGGAAATAATTGCTTTTGAATGGATTGTTGCAATAGTTGCATGTCCAAAGAGCATTGCCTCTTCCATTTAACATGTTGCCTAACCCTTGATCTCTTGTTACACACTTCCACAATTGATATTTACTTTCTTGAGCTTGTTGCCTTTCTAAATTTATTTTTCTCTCAACATTTGAAGCTACTATTGCAACCCCACTTCCAACAGAGGGAGCACACGTAGACCTTGATGAAATTGGAATAGGGGGGGCATTACCAACGAGGACATTCTTCCCCTTCTTTTGCCCCTTCCTTGCTGCCCTTGATTAAGCCATGAATGTTGTAAGTAAAAAAAAGAAAAAATGCACTAGCATGTAAACAAAATGGACAGGCAAACTGTTGTAGCAAAATTAAAAAGAAATGGAAGCAAAATGCACTTACTGGTTGCTTGAATCACCTCCAAAAAGCTCCTAAACCCTTTGCTATTCGCTCCCACACACCCACAACAAGATACACATTACAATGAAGAGAAAGCAGCCCAAATCGGGCTTTTAAAGAGCTGTACCATGCTTTTCAAGAGGGACATGTGTCCCAAAATCATGACACGTTGCTCAAGAGAATCAGATTCGCTAGGTCCAAGAATCCCTCATGTTTGTACACGCTCGTCCCACGAATCAGACACGTGCCCCTCGAGAATCATGTCCAACATGTGGGATTCGGGACACGCGGGGGGAGGGAAGGACGAATCCAGTTTCATAGCATGGGGCTAGTTTTGTGCCGCAAACTCACTTTGGGACCCCACATGATGACATGCATGGAGAGCTAGGGTTCATCCCCTAGTTCGAGATTTAGGAGCCCTCTCACTCATTTTGGGACCAAGAGGACTCAACGCCTTCCAACTACCCTACATCAACATGACATTATCTTTTCGGCTAACATATGGTTGGCTAATTCATATTTTGAAAAAGCTACTTGGTTGGCTTGTGGCCAAGGCATGTATCTTGCTTAATTTTGTAATGCTGGGGGGCTCTTAGGCTAATAATTCGACCTACTAGGTTTCATCTAAAAAGAACTCAAATTCATTTGTATTGAATCATCATTACATTTGGATTCTCTCTTGTAAAATACTCACACTTCTTTCTCTATTGGAGACTCTTTGGATGCATTTCGATGTATGGAGATGATTCACACTTCTTCTTTGGAGCCACTTCTTGGATTTTGGGTTGTATATATTGCATGTCATTTTGTAAGTACCTCATGTTGATGGAAATTTTCTCTTGAATTTGTTTAATGTATGGAATTGCTGCTCTAGAATATGCTAAAATTGTGCCTTAATTGATGAAAATTAAATTTGAAAAGTTTTCTAGTAGAGTATTACATCTGTGATCCAATGTATGGCACGTAATGAATGTTCCTAGTGGATGAATATTTTTGAATTTCCCATGAAACTCCATTATCTCTTGAAGTAGGTAAATGTTTGAAATTGTTACTTAGGGCATCAATTTGAGCCTCCTTGGGGACGTTTTATCTCAACTTAAACATCCTAAGACTCCATATGCCCAAAGGACAAGGCACTAGTCCAAGTCCTTGGTGGTCAAACTTCCTCTTTGTCCATAATTTTTCCTCTTAAAATTTCGATCCTTTTGGGCTAGGGCGAAAATCTAGGGCTTGCAATGAAGTTTTAGGGAGGATATATTTTTGGAATTCAAGAGCCTAAACATCAAGCTTAGGTCTAGGCTACCTAGGCTCTAAGTTTGGTAGGCATCCACTCGAGTTTTATCCATAAAATCTATTGGCCTAGGTGTTGCTCTGTGTTGCATGGGTTCGCGAACCCGGGGGTGGGGTTTTTGAACACGTCTCGGGTTCCCATCCCCAAGAACTGGGTGCGGGAACACGTACTTCTCAAAAGAACTTGAAAGAACCTGATACTTCCCATAAGAACCTAGTACTCAGTATCTTTAGAATGGGTTCTTTTGTGTAAACGGGTTCACCGAACCCCAAAATGGGTGCGTGAACCCCGAAAACGGGTGCATGAGGGGTTCTTGACGACGTTTTTCCTTTGTTCAGAAATTTTTTTCTTCTCACATTCTACGTAATGGCTTGTCGTTGGGTTGAATAAGTTCATGGAAGTTCAAAATTGTAGTATTAAACAAATGTTAGAGAAATGATTTGGGTATCAGATATCCATATGATATATTAGATGGAAGATAATCTTCTCCTGCCCAAGAGTAACATACAAATAACTTAATAAGTTTAATGCATCCTTAATTAACCAGTTCACTATAATGACATTTTTATAGTTGAAGTTGGGTTTTAAAGATTGTCAAGTTAATGTAGCCAGATCGTTGTACTGTACTTTTATTTGAATATGGTAGAATCATATTGGAAGGGTTGTTAAGTTATTTTCGGTGCAAACCCTATTCTTAGCCTTCATAATTTACTGGGATGTAGTTAGTAGGTCCACTAAATATATAAGCTAAAGTATTGTTCATGAAAGGATTGGTAGAAGGATGGCATTATGTTATTTGGAAACATTCTCTAAGGGATTGATAATAATGAATTTCCTGGAGGTCAGCGTGATAATTTATATATATTATAATTTATAATATATATCTATAAAATCTATTGCCCTAGGTGTTGCTCTGTGTTGCATGGGTTCGCGAACCCAGGGGTGGGGTTCTTGAACACGTCTCGGGTTCCCATCCCCAAGAACTAGGTGCTGGAACACGTACTTCTCAAAAGAACCTGAAAGAACCTGATACTTCCCATAAGAACCTAGTACTTGGTCTCTTCAGAATGGGTTCTTTTGCGTAAACGAGTTCACCGAACCCCCAAATTGGGTGCGTGAACCCCGAAAACGGGTCAATGAGGGGTTCTTGACGACGTTTTTCCTTTGTTCAGAATTTTTTTTCTTCTCACATTCCACGTAATGGCTTGTCGTTGGGTTGAATAAGTTCATGGAAGTTCAAAGTTCTAGTATTAAACAAATGATAGAGAAATGATTTGGGTATCAGATATCCATATGATATATTAGATGGAAGATAATCTCCTCCTGGCCAAGAGTAGCTTACAAATAACTTAAAAAGTTTAATGCATCCTTAATTAACCAGTTCACTATAATGACATTTTTATAGTTGAAGTTGGGTTTTAAAGATTGTCAAGTTAATGCAGCCAGATTGTTGTACTGTACTTTTATCTGAATATGATAGAATCATATTGGAAGGGTTGTTAAGTTATTTTCGGTGCAAACCCTATTCTTAGCCTTCATAGTTTTCTGGGATGTAGTTAGTAGGTCCACTAAATATATAAGCTAAAGTATTGTTCATGAAAGGATTGGTAGAAGGATGGCATTATGTTATTTGGAAACATTCTCTAAGGGACTGATAATAATGAATTTCCTCGAGGTCAGCTTGATAATTTATATATATTATAAATTTTATATAATATATAATATATACATTATAACATACCCTTGACAAACTCACGTACCTTGTTTCAAAAAGTGATGCACCCGTCCTTGAACCCTCGTTTCCTGGCAACATAGGTGTTTCTCTAACAGGGAAACCCTAGGTTCTTCTCCCTCTACTTGAGGACTTCTTTGAAGGCTGCATGAGCTTGGCACTTGTTGAAGTAAATCATAAGGATCATTTTCTCTCGGGCCTTGACCTTATGAATACCTATTACCATGGAAAAACCTCAAAAGCCTAGGTCTTGTGCCTTCTTTTCTAGGGCCTTTCTTAGAGAGAGTTGTTTTTTTGAAGCCTTGTTCCTTTATTGAGCCTCTCTTTCGAATGAGCTCTAGCTTGATCACTTCGTGCCCTATACCTAACATACCTATTCTAAGTGATTTCCTTCCTACCGGGACTCCTCCCATCGGTGAAAGTCCATAAAGAGTAGGGGACCTTGGCTGTGGTGACAGTGGGCCATTGTCCTATTGTTGCTGCTTAGTCTAGCTCCTTGTCCTATAGGCTTTCCCTCCTTAGAGCCTGCTAGATTATGTGGTAACAATGCTGATTTGGATAATTCGCGTGCGCTGAAGAAGGCTGAATTGTTGATTGATTGGTTGGGCCATACAAGGCAATTTGCCAGGTCGGAGGGATACAATTTCTGAGTGTTTTATTGCTGTAAAATTCTTGAAAAGGTTGTTGTAATGAATTTTCTGAATTTGAATAAAGAGCCCAAGTTTGTTAGTTTTCCCCCCTTTGGTGTTTCTAGGGTAAAAACTGTGTCAAATAATTTTTATGTGTTTGGTTTTATGTTTTATTTCTGCCCTGTGTAACTAAATTATGAACCTAAAGTATCTTTTGTTATAAATTTTCAGATATGAAAAAAATAGTTTTATTTATGTTCTGAAAATTTTATTGAACATTAAATATCATCTAGGTTCAAGAAGTCTAACATGGTATTAGAGCAGTAGTCTTTGAGCCTTCCTATTTGACTAGGATTACTCAATTATGGGATGAGATGGCGATTGTAGGTGAAAATATACTTGAACTAAAACTCTTGCGTATATCGTTGAATGTCTTTGCTAAACAATGGGATGTGTTCATCACATGCATTGTAGGTGGAGAGCACTTTCCTAATTGGGAAATAATGTGGGATGCTTTCACTCATGGAGAGAAGTAATGGGTCGAATTCTAAGGGAGAGAAGTAGAAGGACCCTAGTAATATAAAGTGTTTTGCTTGTCATTAGCTAGGACACTTTGCCAACAGATGCCCAAACAAGGAAAAGGGCAAACAAAAGAAAAAGGTTGTAGCTACAACTGAAGCCGATGAATTTGTAGCTAGATTCGAAAATGAGTTTTCACTCATTGCCTGCCTCTCGAGTTCAGTAACCACCAACATGTGGTATATTAATAAAGGGGCTTCCTGCCACATGATGGGAGTGAAGGAGTATTTCACTAGTTTGAAGGAGAAAGAAATGGACTTCTACATAGGACTTGGGGACAATTCCAAGTATAAAGCAATTGGAGTTAGCACTGTCAAGTTTCAGAGGGAGTGTAGAAAACCCTTGTCGGTGGAAGATGTGTTGTATATTCCGAGAATGACTGACCAAAAGTCTGATTTCTATTGGTACCTTGGAAGATGAGGGTTGCATTGTGACCTTTGAGGATGGAAAAGTGTTTGTCCGACCTAAGGATTCTAGAACAACCAAGGTGATAGGAGTCAAAAAAGGTAACTTGTTCAGACTTTAGTTTGAACTAGAACAAACATTGATGAGTGGAAACTAAGAGTTCAGTGAATTATGGCATAGGAGGATGGCTCATTTGCACCATGGAGCCTCAATGTTCTCAAGGATATGGTGACAGGACTGCTTGAGTTCAGGATCGAGCAACATGATGTGTACAAGGGTTGCGCAATGGGAAAGTATGCCACGACCTCTTTTCCGAGGAACAATACTAGGGCCAAGGGCATCTTGGACCTAATACATTCATATGTGTTTGTGCCCATGTCGACAATGTCCTTAAGTGGATACCACTATTATGTAACCTTCATAGATGACTTCTTGAGAAAGACCTAGATATATTTCTTGAAAAAGAAGGGCGGGGTTTTCCGTTGGTTCAGTTTTAAAAACCAGCCGACATGAACCAAAAATTGGGTCGAACCGGGCAAAAAACCTGGTTTAAGGGCTAACTTCGCCAAAAAATCACAAAACATGGACCAAACTGGCCGGCTTATGACGGAACTGATTGGTTTATGGTCAAACCGACTGGTTCATTGCCAAGGCCGCGATTGACGGCAACAGACCGACACAGACTCTTTTTGGAAGCTTCCTAGGTGTTTCAGAGGGAAAGAAAGGGTTGTTTCCCTCCAAAAACACCCTCTCCAAGCCTTTAAAAGGAGCTCAGCCCCCTCATTTTCCTCACACATCTCATTTGGAGTTTTTGTGAGTTTCATTGGGAGCTTGGAGAGTGTTGAGTTTTTGTTGGAGTACTCATCTTGGAGGCTTGGAGTTGGACTTGGAACTATTTTGGAGATAGTTTGGAGCTGTTATTAGAGTTGGCATCTTCAAGAGGAGGCTAATTAAGCTAGTTTGCATTTCTAGGTAAGGATTTTCACTTGAAAAATTCCTCATTTCATTGCTGTCCATGTATTAAATTTTTTTATGTGTTCTATGCTATCAAATCTCTAGTTCTATGCTATCAAATTTTGCAGGTTATATATGCATTTTTTTCCTAAATTTATCTTAGGATTTCCATTTTTCTTAGCTGCATTTTTTCTTAAATGGCATATTTCTTTGCAAATTTTAGTTATTTCAAGCCAACATGGCTCCAAAAGCTAAGGACAGTGCATGGGCTCATTGTGAAGTGATTGATGAAAAAATGATATGCAAATTTTGCAATAAATCTATTGGAGGTGGGGGTATTCTCAGATTGAAACAACATTTGGTTGGGATAAGAGGCCAAGTAAAGCCATGTGAAGCACCAAAGGAAGTGTTAGGTTTTGTTAGGGCAGAATACCTTACCAAGTTTGAAAGTTTGAGGAGAATAAGGCTAGGGAGAAGGCCATCCAAGAAGAAATTTCAAGGATGATGGAATTATTACAAGCCATGAAAGAGAGTGGGTATGATGTTTATGAGATTCAAGACTCCTCTTCTATCCTTTCCACGAATGACCCCTTTCACTATGTTCCTCTTGCTCTTGGCCAACAATCTAAAGGAACAAAGGGTACAAACATCCATAGTTATTTCTCATGCTCTGCCACCACTGCCTCTGCTAATCGCACTTCCTCCCAGCTAAGTCATCAACCCAATTTGGATGAACATTTGAAGAAGCAATGCAAAGAATCTTCTTATCAGTACATTGCTAGATGGTGGTATGATGCAGATATCCCATTTAATGTTGCTCGCTCACCTTATTACCAAGCTATGTGGGACTTTGTTATAGTTGCAGGAAGGACCTACTATGCATGACTTGAAGGGAGCTCTTTTGCAAAAAGAGATTTCTTCCATTGATGAGTATTTCGCTGAGTATAGAGAGTCATGTCTCAAAACATGTTGTTCCATCAAGTCAGATGGATGGACCGATGGAAAGAACCGCATTATCATTAATTTCCTTGTTTCTTGCCCTCAAGGAACCATGTTTTTGAGATCAGTTGATGCATCTGATAAGGTGAAGGATGCAACCCTTGTATTTGAGCTTTTGGATGAGATTATTCAGGAAGTGGGGAGCATAATGTTGTGCAGGTCATCACAAATAATGCCTCAAACTATGTTCTTGCTGGAAAGATGCTTGAGTCCAAATATAAGACCATATTTTTGACGCCATGTGTTGCACATTGCATAGACCTCATGCTTGAGGACATAGGCAAAGTGGAGTGAGTAAAAAGCAGTACAGAGCATGCCAAGTGCATTACAAAATACATCTACAACCACTCATTGGGCCTAATGAGGAAAAACTCCAGGGCAAAAAGCTTGTTAGGCCTGCAATTATGAGATTTGCAACTCACTTCCTCATGTTGCAATGTCTCAGTTCTCAACAAAAAAACTTGCAAAAAATGTTTTCTTCTGATGATTGGACTGAATCTCGGTGGGCTTGTAGACAAGATGGCAAAGACACCAAAAGAAAGTTTTTGACAACTATTTTTGGAAAAGGTCCGCAGAGCTTGTGAAAATTACTGAATCCCTTGTTAAGGTGCTAAGGATGGTGGATGGGAAAAATTGGCCATGGGCTACATTTATGAGGCTATGGATTAAACAAAGGAGCAGATACGAGAAACTTACAAGGATAAGTTAGATAAATATGGCTGTATATGGGAAATCATTGATAACAGATGGAACAATCAACTCCATCGTCCTATACATGCAAATGGGTGTTTTTTGAACCCCAAGTATCATTATAAAGCTTGACTGGGAGATATGCAAGTTGGGGAGGTACGAGATGGATTGATTGATTGCTTGGAGTGCATGGTCCCTAACCATGCAAACCAGTTGGAAATACATAAACAACTGACTCTTTTCAATATGGTAGCTGGTACCTTTGGTAAAAACTTGGCAAATATGGCAAGGGATGTGGATCAATCGGGTAAGCAATTCCTATTTGTTTTTCTGTTCAAGTTAAATTGTTTACAAATTTACAATTGAAATTATCTATAAATACTTGTAATTTGTAAATAAGTAATGAAATGAACTAAGTTACTAAGTAATGTCTTTTTCTTTGCAGCACATTGGTAGGAGTCATTTGGCGGCCAATGTCCTTAATTGCAAAAGTTTGCAATTAGAGTCCTCAGTGAAACTTGCAATGCTTCAGGTTGTGAGCGCAACTGGTTTGTTTTTGAGCGCATACACACGAAGAAGAGAAACCGTTTGGAACAAAAACGGTTAAATGATTTTGTTTTCATGCAATACAACCTTCGACTAAGGTGGAACCAAATGATGAACATAAGACTTGATCTAGATCCCATTGTGTTGGAAGAAATTATTCCAACATCAGAATGCGTGGAGGAGACTGAAGATCTTGAGTTTGATGCTGATTTTGATATTGACATGGCATTAGGGGGGATGAAGCAAATTTGGTAGCACCATTAGAACTAGGATTAATAACCGCATCAAGCAAAGGCAAACAACCAATGGAAGGTACTAGTTGTGCAACTCGACCAACTCATGCTTTCATTAGGTCCACTTCTATTGTTATTGGTGGTAGTGTTACTACTGAGGTTGCAGATGAGGCTGAGGGATCCTCAGACTCTGAACCAAATGATGTCTATGTAGCTCCTGTTGATGATTCTATGGTTAGTAGTGGTGATGAATTTGATGATTGATCATTTGTAGACTTGTAGTCTTGTAGTAGGCCAATGGATTCATAGCTTGTAGCATTGTTTTTGGACTTTATAGGCCATTTAGAGTCTCGTTGCTTATGTATTTTGTTGATGATATGTATTGCACTTGGTGCCATTTTGATATATTCACCTTTACATGGTATATAGATGAGCAAACTTTGCATATTTTGTCTCTATTGGCTTGGAATCATGGTTTTAAATCTTAAAAATAGTTTTTATTCATTAAAAACTAATTATTTAATGTATTTTTTTAAAAACCGGTTCACTGAGATCTAACCAGTCCGGTAACTGGTTCCGATTTTTAAAACACCGTTCAAGGAATTCAAAGCTCTTCTAGGGAACTAGATAGTGAGAGATTAAAACACTCTGGTCTATAATGGAGGCGAGTACATCTTGAACGCCTTCAAGGATTTTTGTGCACATGAGGATATCAGAAAAGTGCTGACAGTTCCATACAACCCTCAACAAAATGGGGTTGCAGTGTGGAAAAATAAGGCCATTATCAGAGCGGCCAAGGCTATGTTACATGACCAAGAGCTGCTTATGTTTTTGTGGGTGGAGGCTTTCGACGCTACCATTTATTTGCAAAACCAAAGTCCACATAAGGTGTTGGGCAGGTTGGCACTTGGGGAGGCTTTTACGAGGAAGAAGCTAGATTTGTCACATATGCGTATCTTTGGTTGTTTAACACACAAGCATGTTCCTTCAAAAAAGAGAACCAAATTGGAACCTTCTGCGATGAAGGGAATTCTTGTGGGGTGCAATAAGACCACAAAAGCCTATAGGATTTACATTCCGACACTAGGGGAAACGATGCTATGCAAAGATGTGAAGTTTGAGGAGCAGAGAGCTCCCATGGCATGTTGCAACACAAATTCCTCTACAATGTAAGTGTATGTTAAAATTGGCAACTAGGGCCAAACTCCATGTGGGTCATCTTATTTATGGCAGCTGATATTTTTCTTGGATCCCTCTCATCGAGAGGTGTAGGATTGATCTAAAGATCATCCGATTCCGATAAGTATTCATGGAGTTATGAATTTAATTGTGTTATAAGACAATTCGTCAAGGTTGGCCAACAACCAAACTGCCCCCACTTGTGCTCAACGTTTTAGTATAAATAGAGGTGGCCTTCAAATCATTTTGACACACTCACACTCTTGTGATCTCTCTCTTCATTTTGTTTTGGGTTGATGAAGGAGAGATCTAGAGGGAGTGCCCTAGGCTAAACGCTGCCCTAATGAAGAAGCCCTAATGCGGTCAATGAAGAAGCCTTAATGCAGTCACGGAGGAGACTTCTATAGCACAACAAGGAGAAGTTCTAATTGCCCTAAACGCAGGTCTAGAAGAGACCCTAAGCAACTGTCCTTAAAAGCCCTAAATGCTGTCCTAGGAAAAGACATCTAACTGCAAAGAAAGGAGGGTCATGTTGTACCTTAGATGTAGAGAATAGAAGGACTAACACAACTCTATAAAGGTAGATGAATGATGTATAAAGGAGGCCTCAATGTGCCCTAGCCGCAACCAAGGATGAGGCCTAATGAGACGTGGAAGGCAGGCCCTAAATGCTGATATATGAAGCTAAATCCGCAGTTCAGTTTGTGCCCTAGTCACTGTCCAGGTGTGCCCTAACCGTAGGCCTTACTCTGCAGCAAAAGAAGGACTAGATGCTGCCCTACATTCGTTGTTGAAGAAGGCTCCTGTACGCTGTATAGAGGAAGCCCAATCATGTGTTCAACACTGTTTTGGGACAACAAATTGCACAGGAAGGAGTGCAAAGTCAGAACCTTAATCTAAGTTCTGGATGGATAGTTTGCGTTGGGCTACTATTACCATGTGTGGGCAACTATCTTCAGTATAAGGTTATGACTGTCTTGTATGCTATCTTGTGAACATATGACTGTGATATCTTCAGTCTGATGTATGGCATGTCAGATATATATATGCAGTAATGAATGGACAAAGATTCAATGATGATTGATCAGAGATCCTAGTGTTTAATAATGTTCTTACTACAATGGTGTTTGGGTTTATGACTATATGAAACAAGAGTGCCATGATGCCATATCCTGTGATGACAAGTGAAGGACAGTCTTGTGGAAGGCAAAGACAACCTTCCCTTAGAGGACAATTGCAGACAAATCTGGGCAGATTTTGTTACTGTTAGTTGACTGCACTTTGGACCTGTTGAAGGAGTCTAGCTGCTTTGTTAGGCTGTAAGCCATAGCAAGCAGCTAAGATTGGTGAGTGTAAATGGTTGCAACATGATGGGTGCAATGATGGATGCAACACGATGGGCGCAACATTGGGTGCAGCTCAGTGATGGGAGTAGCGCAGTGATGAGAGCAACTCAGTGATGGGAGCAGTGCAGTGATGAGAGCAACTCAGTGATTGGGAGTAGCATAGTGACAGGTGCAGTAGTATGAAGTGTACGCCATGGTCATGAGGTCCAACATTGTGATGATGGGTGCAACATGGTGCAGCACAGTGAGGTGCAACATGATGACGAGATGCAACACAATGATAGGTGAAGGAGTCACCTTGGAGAATCAGTTGAAGTAGCATCTCTTCAACTGATCTCATAAGAGATGATCTATGCTCTTATCTAGATAAGTCAAAGTGTTGATTTTTGTTGTAAATGTACTATCTCTCTGTTGAACTATTGAAGAACATATAAGAAGAATTGATCAAGGGTTTCCCCACATTGGGGTTTGTCCCTAGCTAGCGCCACATCTTGTGTCCTCTTGTCTTGGCTTGTCTTATGCGATTTATGTTTATGTTCTATCTGCAATTTACTTTAATACTGATGTGATTGCTAATTTGGAAAAGATATTGAGCTAACTGTGAAAATTGAAATAAATTGCTCTAAGCATAGAACATACCTAAAATTAACAGTGCAGGAGTGTTAATTTTTAGGGCTAGATTGTTCTCTACTATAGATAATTGCATTTACAAACTTTTCAACATTTTCATATAACATTCACCCCATAACATCATATGATCACTAGCAACTATGTAGAGAGAACAATAGCATCACAAAGCAGTCGAACAGTAAAGGAACAACAAAAGAAAAACATACACAATACAGACACCAGGGTTTAGGTCAAAGACCAGGGCAAAACCCCACGGGGGGAAAACCCATACAAATTCTTCTTCTATTAGATATTTATCAAATTTTTAGATGAGATACAAAGTACAATAAGAATGAGATGCATTAGGCCTCCTAGGACCAACCCAAGTCAGTTCACAACTTCGTTTGTGAACTGAACGAGACAAGACCAAGATGGTTTCTATACAATATCACCTATGCCATTGATCATGTTGTCACTGTCATCAAAGGAATTGACATATCTATGTCACTGCTTTGAATCCAACAAGGTTATCAGGTCATTGTCATAACATATAAGGTCACTGGCAATCCAAGTTACAACCATATCAGAGGGTATTGTTATCATGAATATCATTGTCATCAATGCTGTTCATTATGGTCATTGTCATCAAGGGTATGATATCATCAAAGGCGCTACCATGTTGTCATGTCATGAACACTTCCATATTAAGGTCACTCTTTTGCACCATTCATCACGTCACTGTCATCATGTATCAAATGCAAGGTCACTTGTCACTATGTAACATAAGCAAGGTCACTTGACACTATGTATATATATTGAGATCACTGTCATATAAATACTGTCATACCAAGACATTTAAGGGTACTCTGCCACATGATGAAATCCCAACCCTACATTCACCAATACCACTGAAAAAGAATTTGAGTCATGGTGAGGCAAATAATGAGAGCCATATACAATGTGTCCTACAACAACTCAAGTCAACCTCATAGAGTATAGGACAATCTCCATGTTAAAGTATAGAACGATATGCCACACACCACAGAGCGATGACATTGAGATAGTACGAGTGACAGGTATACCAAGAGTAAGCCACTGTGAAATAATATGCACCGCCTTTGTATAAAATTTGATCCCATAGAATAATGATGCCTCTGTATAAAATTCGATGCCATGTAACGATGCCATTGTAGAGAGTTCATTGCCATGTAAAGATCCCCCTGAATGTAACGATGCCACTACATAAAAAGTGAATCATTGTGTAATAGAGAGCGAACCTTGGCGAAATCAAAAGTGAGCTACTGTGATAATAATACGAACCACAATTAAAATGTAAACCATAGATAGATCAAATAAGATCCAATGGAAGATATTTATGCGTGCCCCAGGAACAAATGCGATGCTTCAAAAAATAGATGCGATGACTTACATGATGGACGTGATGCCTCAGATGACTAATGCGATGCCTAACATAGTAGATAAAATGCCTTAGAGTACAAGCAATGTCACTGTGATATGCATGCAGACCATGATGCCCAAAGATAGAGTACGAACAATAAACGAAGGCGAGCCTTAGAGAGTGGACCATAGAAGTTACAATAGGTGCTGTAGTTATTAGATGCGAGCTATAATAAAGGTTGAGCCATGGATAATTCCACAGATATATAGTGAGTCTTAGTCATGCATGCAAACTATCATATATATGAACTAGAGAAAGATGTGAGCGCTAACTTGAATACAATACGAGCCATTGATTATTAGAACAAACCACAGAGATATGCGAACCATAAAGATGCAGGCTAATTTGCCTCAGAGCATTGAATCGATACACCAAATAATGGTGGAATATTACCAATATATAGTTGTCTCCCCGTACAAATGGTCATGACTTATGGTTAGGCTGACTTGAGGTCGACATGAGGTCTTTGGCGGGAAACATAAAAAATTGAATTAATATATTTTCTAAATTTCTAAATAATCAAAATAATACTTCTCTTTTATCCAATAGAATTTTCCTTTGTCTAAAATAAATCTTCTTTGGGGCAATTGGGCTTCCTTTGGGGCAAGAGGGTTTCCCTCTGGGAAAATTCATCCTGAAACTGTCGAAATTTCAACAAGTAGGTGACATCGAAGATAGAAGCAGTGCAGACTCCTATGGATATTGTGACGTAGAGTGGTGAGTTGAATGAGTAAGCCAAGCAGGAGGAGCAGGATGAGGAGCAAAGGGTTACTCTCACTCAAGCTCAGACGTCTAACACATAAAGGAAGAGGGCCAAGTGGGCGGAGCAAACATTGAGAGATGCACAGGGGTATGTGAATACTCCTAGATATTCAATCAAAAAGAGCAAGGCACCACGGAGATATTTGGGCTATATGGCATTGATGACTGAGCTGATTGAGGTTGAGCCTTCCAACTTCTAGGAGGCATTTGAGGATCAGGTGTTGATGGATGCTATGGTGGAAGAGTATTCTTGAATCATGAAGAACAATGTTTGGGAGGTTGTGCCATGACTAGAGGACAAATATGTGGTTGGCTCTAGAAGGGTCTACAAGATTAAGCATGCTGCAGATGGTAGTGTGGAAAAGTTTAAGGCTCAATTTGTGGCTAAGGGGTTTTCATAGAAGGAAGGGATTGACTACGATGAGACCTTCACCCCAGTAGCCAGATGCTCATCCATCAGGGCAATAATTTTAATTGTAGCGCAGATGGGTTGGAGGATTCACTAGATGGATGTGAAGAAGACTTTCCTCAATGGCGTGGCTGAGGAAGAGATTTACATTGAGCAACCATAGGGTTTTGAGGTGCATGTGAGGGATGTACAGATTGAATAGAGCCACTGTATGGACCCAATTAGGCTCCCAAGGTGTGGTATCCTAGGATTGATAGCTACTTGCAAGGCATTGGCTTCACCAAGAGTGAGGCAGACCCAAACCTATATTACATATAGGTCAAGGCTGAGCCTCTCATTTTGGTGTTATATGTGGATGACTCATCACAGATTGCTAGAGGCTCATAGAAGAATGCAGGAGGGACCTAGCAGTCAAGTTCGACATGAAGGATTTAGGGTTGATTCATTATTTTCTAGGCTTGCAGATGTGGTAGAAGAATGGAGAGATATTCCTCGGGCAGGGGAAGTATATAGTTGAGGTCTTAAAGCGATCTAGGATGATGGGCTATAGACCCATGTATATGCCACTAGTGACTAACTGGAAGAAGATTGATGCTTCCAGATTAGAGGCAGTGGACCCTACTCTCATGTACTTGGTCAATACTAAACCAGATATATGTTTTGGTGTTAATACACTTAGTTAGTTTATGGTGGAGCCCAAGTGAGTTCACTTAGGTGGATGCAAAACATGTGTTGAGATACCTTCAATGAACAATTGATAATGGACTGAGATATACTCAGATCGATGGAGTGAAGCTAAAGGGGTACACCGATGCTGATTGGGTAGGCAGTACAACTGACAGAAAAACCATTTTGGGTGCTATTTCAACTTGGGATCAGGGGTAGTTTCTTGGTTCAGTAGGAGCAAAAGTCAGTTGCACTAAGTTCTGCGGAGGATGACTATATGGCTGTCAACTTGGTAACTTGTGAGGCAATCTGGCTTTGGAAACTTCTCGTGGGATTATTTGATCAAGAGATGGAGCCAACTTTGATTCACTGTGACAATCATAATTGTATCAAGCTCTTGGAGAATCTAGTGTTTCATGACAAGTTGAAACACCATCAGATCATATACCACTTCATTTGAGATTGTGTGCAGAAGGGGACAATAAAGTTACATTATGTACCAACAGATGAGTAGGCAACAGACATCTTGACCAAGGCTTTGATGAAGGGCAAATTTATATTCTTTAGAGATAAGCTTGAGGTGGTGCAGAACACTTTCTGTCTCTAAGAGGGAGTGTTGAAGATATAGCATGGAAGATGATTTTGCATTGCTCAAGTTCTATGACATGCAATAAATCATCAATTTTCTCTCATAGTTGAGGTATTTAAATATTTCCCAAGTCTGGACCTTAGGTATAGAATCAGTAATTTAATTTTTGATTTTACTAGCCACTTTTTTATAATGTTAAGAGGTTAATGAAAGATTATATTGTGACTGTTGATCTCAAGTGTGGAGGTGCAATCTCATCTCTCCATCACTTTGGAGATTAGGTTATAAAATTATAAAAGACGGAAAGGGGTTGTTGGAGAGATCAGTTGAATTTGGCACAAGAGCTGGGCATTGGGCAGTGACAGGAGATCGAAGTGGGATTATATGCACTTAAGCCAATCATTGACTTCACAATCTAGGTGGGACCATATGCACTTAAGCCAATCATTGATTTCAAAATTTTAGTGGAATTGAAATTTTTCTAGAAAAATATTAATAAGGGGTAGTAATTTATTAAATTAAGGATATATTATTATTAAAGTACTAAGTATTAATAATTTATTATATATTATTATTAAAGTACTTGGTATTTATTAATAATCACTAAGTTATTAAAGTCTGAGACCTTTGGTTTACATGGCACATTTAAAATAAATTTTTTAAATTCCTAACATGCTTCCCTAACGTCTACCTCATAAAGTTATCTAACGTTCATACTATGAAGCCCCTCCTCCCTCTATAAAAGGAGACCCATTATCCCCTCAACGAGTGTGTTTCTAATGAAAGATTATTAGGAAATTGATCTAAATTTTTTTTGGCCACCCTTATGATTTGTTAACGCAGGATTCTAGTGGTTAGGGTTCAGTCTTTTAATATGCAGGTCTGTAATTTGAGTGAAATTATTCAAGCCAAGTCAAACCAGAATTTGTGAAGGTTGTGGTCTGCCTTGGGTGATTCATTAGTCTGTAATTTGAGCGAGATCACTCCAGCCAAGTCAACACAGAATTTGTGAAGGTTGTGGTCTGCCTTGGGTGATTCGTTGGTCAACACAGGACTGTAATTTGAGCAAAGATACCCCAGCTAACAAAGCAGAAGAATTCAGCATCTATTACAGTCTTTTATGCAGCTTCACCTCAGCAACATTTACAAGTTTTAATCTACAGCAGTGACGTTAAAACTCCAGGTAATGTTGTAGTTACATTTGTCTTGAGATCTGTTTCGTTAAGGGCTATACATCTAAGTCCTTTGTGGTTGTCCTTGGGTCGAGAACAGTGTCTAGTCAGGACTGTATTAGAGTCTACATCAAGTCTAGTGTTTAGTCTACTTAAGTCTGTCTAGAGCTTGAACTGTCTAAGTTTGTCTGTGTTTGTGTCAAGCGCTGTCTAGTTAAGTCTAGCTTGTGGTTTTGTGTCTAGTTAGGGCCAGCGTTGAGTCTAAGTTTCTGTCAAGCTTTGAGACTAGGTTTGTGTTAAGTCTGTCCAGAGCTTGAACTGTTAGGTCAAAAGGGAGGTCTGTTGTTGTGTTCAAAGTCTGTCATCAGATGTTGACACCAGGTTGATCAAGCATACTGCAAAATTCCAAATAAGGCAACACATCAGCATCACTAGGTAAGACAAGGTAAGTTTGGTCGTTGATTTCTTTTATTAATGTTTACTGACTTGCAGGAGTATACAAGGTAAGGTGTGACTTTTGGGTGACCATTATCAGTTTTGTTTGGGAAAGAGAGATTGGGTTATAGGTAGAAACCAACAAGGGAACAACTTGAAAGACAAAAAACCAAGCATTTAAAATCATTAAGAGTAATTCATCATCAAAGAAGGGAAGCATCGTTGAAGAACAAGTTAAAGAACCTCTAGCAGTTAAACCTTGAAGAAGCAGTCCATCATCACTTCTGTAGTACCAGCAGTATTAAGTCTTGTTTCTCTTGACAAGAGAGTCCTTTTGTAAATTAAGTCAAGCCTTGTATATCATTGTAATTTGGAAAATCAGTAACACTACCCAGAGTTGAAGAGGGCAATTTGTTCGGGTCAAGAGTTCTTGGTTGTTGGGACTTGGGTTTAGGTCTTAGTTTTGTTGTCAAAGAATTGTCGTTGAAAATCATTGTAACGTGGATCATTGTCCCTAGTATGGGAGTCCACACTTTTGTATTTAATTTTTGTTTTTATAGGGTGGTAGGTTGGTGTTAGGTAGGTGAATGAAATCACAGGTTGGGGCCTGTAAACACTTCAGGGTGGTAGGGTGGTGCTAGGGCGAGTTGTGGCTCGCTAGGTTGTTGGGGCATCCATTCAATTGACTGCTAATAAAACCATGGTGCTCGGGCGTCCTTCCAATGGGAGCTGGAGAAGAATGCTTTTCTAGAGTTCTAGGAAGTCGTAGCTTTCTTTTCAGTTGGCGTTGAAGATTAAAGAACTTATTAAAAAAACATTCGGTGATTTTTTCCCGAAGGGGGTTTTCCACCTAAAAATCTTGTGCCTACTCTCTCTATCTTTGCATTGTTGTTTACTGTTCTCACTGAACAATAATAATAATAACTGAAGATTAACTAATGCTCTGAAAATATTAATAAAGTGCTAATTGCTAAGAAATACTGATTCACCCCCCTTCTCAGTATTTCTAACAATTGGTATTAGAGCTTGGTTCCTTCAGTAACAATTTAACAACTGGAAGGAGATCATGGAGTACACCAAGAATATAGTTCCTTTATTTAATGGAGATATCTATGCACTTTGGAGTCGAAAGATGCAAGATCATTTACTTGCGCAAGGGTATGAAGTTTGGGAAATTGGCTACCAAGCAACAAAAGATGAACAAGGTAAGAAAAATATCGTAAATGATGCTAAAGCAAAGGATCTTATTATATGTGGACTCACTCAATCTGTCTATGTTGAGGTATTGGGTTGTAAAACAACTAAGGAGGTATGGGGCAAGCTTCAGAATATATATGAAGGAGACTCGAAGGTCAAGGAAGCAAAACTTCAAATTTACAGAGCTCAATTTGAACAATTAAGGATGAAAGAAGATGAGAACATTGCAACTTACTTTCAACGTGTAGATGAAATAACAAATGCCTTGGAAGGATTAGGATAACTAATTGATAAGAAGGTCATTGTTTGGAAAGTCCTCAGAACTCTTCCATCAAGATTTAATCCTAGGATTAGAAGATAGATCAGATTTAAGCAACTTGAGTATGGACGGACTACATGGTATACTTACAACTTATGAAATGAGGATTGCAGAAGAAGATGGCTCATGTAATATAGACACTGCATTCATAGATACAAGAAAACCAGGAAGGGCAAACAAGTATCCAAACCTAGATCTAGTTGTTGCAAAGAGGAAGCAGAAGAAGAAGTAGGACTTTCAGATGAAGAATTTGCGTACATTACAAGGAAGATGAAAAGATGAACAAGTAAGTATAAAGGCAAACTTCCATTAGTATGTTTTAACTGTGGTGAGATAGGTCATTTTGCTGCTAAGTGCCCTCATAAGAATAAAACATTTACAAAAGGAAAGAAAGGTCGAAGAAATTTCAACAACCAAGGTAAGAAGAAAGAGTTTAAGAAAAAATTCCTCTCCAAGGAAGATAGTTCCTCATCTGAAGAAGAAAGTGACAATGATGAAGAAAACAAAGAAAGAGTATTATTTATGGCTAAGCATAACGAGATGGAAGCATCTGACAAAGAAGAAGAAGAAGAAGAAGAAATGACTGAAATCTAATTTCAAAACGAAGTTGTCAGAATTATAAAGGAACTCAAAGTAGAAAGGAAAATGTTAATTCTCTAGAAACCGAATTGAAGGAGGTAAAGAATCTCAACAAAAAGAATGAAGAAAAAATCATGAAGAATGAAGAGTAAAGTTAGAAGAAGCCAAAAGAATTGAAGAATCACTCAGGGATGAGTTAAAAGAAAGCATCAAGGCAAGGGAAGAACTAGAAGCCCAAATAGTATCTCTTCGAAAGGTAGTAAAAAAGGGAAATGTTTTGCAAAATCTTGCTAATAGTTTCAAAACATTGCACGAGCTTATCAACAACCAAAGGTCATACAATGACAAGATTGGTCTAGGCTACAAAGAAATCTTTGAAAAGGGTTCAAACTCTGAAAGGGAAAATGCATAGAAAACCTATATGCTGAAGGATCTACCAAGCAAGGATGTTTCCTAGCGAAAACAAAGGTTCAAGATAGGCAAGAAGGCTCTTGGAAAACGATTCCAAGAAGAAGTGTTCCTCCCAGGTATCAACCCACCTTTTATGGTTTTTGTTATTCATGTAGAAAGGTTGGGCATAAAGCTATAGATTGTCGTACTTATGAAAGCAACTTTGGAAGATATTTTAGGAATATCTATTCCAAAAATCCACAAGCAAACTTTAGGCAAAATTATAACAGATTTGACTGGTTAAGAAATGAAGTAGAATTCTATAAATGCAATAACTTTGGACAGTTGGCTAGGGATTGTAGGTTTATGCTCCCCTCAAGGGAATCACAACAGACTTGGAATGAACAAGTCTGGAAGAAGAAAACTGAAAGGTGCGCTCTTGCATTAAAGGCTCAAAGTAAAAAGAATGTTTGGTATGTCGATAGCAGTTGTTCTACACATATGACTGGAGATGGGAATAAATTTATATCTTTAAAGGAAGGAAAAGATGGAACAGTATCCTTGGAAATGATGGATTATCAAATGTCATAGGAACAAGTACTATCAAGCTTGGAAGCAAGGATGCTATAGCAAAAGATGTGCTGCTTGTTGAAAATATGAATCACAGTTTGCTAAGTGTAGGTCAAATGTGTGATCAAGGACACACAATGTTATTTGACTCAAAGAAATGTGAAATAAGAAAAGAAAAATTCAGTCAACTTGTGGCTACTGCAAGTAGAGCTCTAAATGACATATACACCTTCGATGAGGTCGTCAAAAGATGCTTCTTGGCAAAAGAAGATGAGAATTGGTTGTGGCATAGACGAATAGGACATATAAACTTTGATAACCTTGTTAGAATTAGCAAAAAGGAAGATGTGAGAGAAATGCCATTGATTTCAAAACCAACCAATGTTGTATGTGAACACTGTCGGCGTGGCAAGCAGACAAAAGTCGAATTCAAGACAAAAGAACACTTCAAATCACAACCATTAGAATTAATACATACTAATCTATGTGGACCAATGAGGACTAAAGGATTGAATGGTGAATTATATTTTATGCTAATGATAGATTATACCAGGATGACGACTGCTAGTTTCTTGAAGAAAAAGTCTGAGGCATTTGAATGTTTCAAGATCTACAAGGAAATGGTTGAAAATGCAATTGATTTAAAGATTAAATGTTTGAGATCTGATAACGATGACGAATTTACCTTTAAAGCATTTCAACGTTTTTGTGAAGAAAATGGAATAAAAAGGTAGTTGTCAACAACGAGAACACCGCAACAAAATGGAGTTGTTGAAAGAAAGAATAGAACTGTATAAGAAATGGCCAGAACAATGCTAAATGATTCAAAATTAGAAGACAAATTTTGTGTTCAAGCAATTGATACAACTGTATTTATTTTGAATAGAAGTTTGCTTAGAAACAATTGTGATATGACTCCATACAAACTTTGGAAAGGAAGACCAACAAATGTCAAATATTTTAGGGTATTTGGAAGCAAATGCTACTTTAGAAGAGAAGATCAGGAAACAAGAAAGTTTGATTCTCGAGTAGACAAAGGTATTTTTGTTGGTTGTTCACGCAAAAGAAAAGCTTATAAATGTTACAATCGGAGACTTAAACGAATAGTTGAAAGCATCAATGTAACATTTAATGAAGATTATGGCTCAAAGGTCAAGATGAAAGCTCCTCTTCAAGAAAACCAAAGTTACATGAGTTAGAACTAGAAAAGGTCAAAGAAGAAGTCCTAGAGCAAGCACAATTGAATAAGGAAACAACTACCAACCAAGAAGAGATAAGAGATGAACAACGGGTTGAACAAGAGACACCCCCAAGGGCCCCCAAAGAATGGTATCAAAAGAATCATCAATCAAATCCAATCATTGGGGATCTTAATGAAGGAATAGGAAGTAGAAGAAATCACCAACTTCGTGTACCACAACAAGCCCATCTTTCTCTCTTAGCTACATTTGAGCCAAACAATTTTGAAGAAGCCAGTCAAGATGAACATTGTGTAGCTGCTATGAATGAAGAATTGGATCAAATTGAGAAGAATGACACTTGGGAATTGGTCCCAAGACCAAAAAATAAAAATGTCATTAGGACAAAATGGGTTTTTAGGAACAAGTTAAATGAGGATGGGCATGTTACCAGGAACAAGGCAAGGTTGGTTTGCAAAGGATATGCACAGGTTGAAGGAATTGATTTTGAAGAAACAGTTGCTCTCGTTGCTAGAATGGAAGCTATCAGGGTGTTCTTGGCTAGAAAGATCCAAGTTTATCAAATGGGCGTGAAATCAAGATTTCTAAATGGAGAATTAGAAGAAGAAGTATATATAGAACAACCTCAGGGATTTTTGCTCACTAACAAGAAAGATTATGTTTGCAGGTTAAAGAAGGCATTGTATGGTCTCAAACAGGCACCTAGAGCATGGTATGCCCGTCTTGATAGGTATTTGCAACAAGAAGGATTCAAGAAGGGAAGTGCGGATAACAACCTTTATGTAAGGATTGAACATGATAGTCTGATGATTATTGAAGTATATGTGGATGATATAATCTTTGGGAGTGATGATGACATGTTAAGTAAAAGGTTTTCGACAAATATGTAGAGTGAGTTTGAGATGTCACTATTTGGTGAGTTCACTTACTTTTTGGGACTTTAGATATCTCAGCAAGACAAGGGAATATTTATTTGTCAAACCAAATATATCAAGGAAATGTTGAAGAGATTTCAAATAAAAGATTGCAAGCCAGTTCTCACCCCAATGGTGATAGGTTGCAAGTTGAGCATAGATGACTCATCCAAAGATGTGGATTAGAGGATGTATAGATCTATGATTGGTAGTCTTCTATGTGTAACAACTTTTAGGCCAGATGTGATGCATGCAGTTGGGCAAGTTGCAAGATTCCAAGCAACACCAAAGGAATCCCATGTCATTGCGGTAAAAAGGTTTTTTCGATATCTGAAGGGAACAACATAATATGGCTATGGTATCCTAAAGGAAGTGAGCTAACCATCGAGGCTTATATCGATGCAGATCGGGCAAGAAGTGTTGATGATCGTAAGAGCACTAGTGGAGTAGCCTTCTATATAGGTGGTTGTCTTGTTTCTTGGTTGAGCAAGAAGCAATCTTCAATCTCATTATCCACAGCGGAAGCAAAGTACATAGCAGCAACAACTTCTTGTACCCAAGTCCTTTGGATGAAACAAACTTTGGACGATCCTCAAGTGAAGTTTGATGAGCCCATTCCAATATTCTGTGATAACACCAATGCCATAAGTATCTCCATGAATCCCGTGATGCATTCAAAAACGAAACACATTCCGATCAACTACCATTTTGTTAGAGAACATTTTGCCGAGAAAAACAACAAGGTTGAATACATTGGGACGAAAGACCAAATTGCTGACATCTTTACCAAATGTTTACTGTGTGAGGCATTTGAGTATCCAAAGGCTTGGGATTATCCCAAGTTCCCATTAGAATGTTCTTTTCTCTAGTCAAGTAGATAGGGGGAGTTAAGGCAGGTTATAGGTCTGCAGGAGAGACAACTTGTTAGGGAGAGTTACCATTTGCCATTGATGTCAAAGGGGGAGAAAAAGCGTCAGGAAGGTTAGAAGCATGATGTCAGGGGGAGTATTTGTGTTGCCATCATTGCCAAAGGGGGAGATTGTTGATAGGTGGTCGTCATTGATGTCAACCCAAGCAACACTAGGAGCTACCCCGATCTTCCATGGAAAATTTGACATGGCAATTCATGGAATCTTGTGTCAAGATCCTTCTAGATAGATTCTTCTCGACGAGATGTTTTCGTTGATATATGGTATGCCTCGTGATTCCTCCTGGTTTGAGAGAAAATTGAGGTTGACGTTGAAGACCCAGTTTTGTCGGCTAAAACCACAGGGGTTAGAGACATGGCAACACCTTATTCACCAACGGTTGTCAATATATGACACGGATCCTCACCGTAATCTCACCATGTACAAGTTGAATAAATTCAAGAACCAAAGGCAGTAAACCAATCATTGACTTCACAATCTAGGTGGGACCATATGCACAAAGCCCATCATTGATTTCAAAATTTTAGTGGAATTGAAATTTTTTCTAGAAAAATATTAATAAGGGGTAGTAATTAATTAAATTAAGGATATATTATTATTAAAGTACTAGGTATTAATAATTTTATTATTATTATTAAAGTACTTAGTATTTATTAATAATCACTAAGTTATGAAAGTATGAAACCTTTGGATAACATGGCACATTTAAAATAATATTTTTAAATTCCTAACATGCCTACCTAACATTTACCTCATAAGGTTCTCTAACGTTCAAAGTTCAAACTGTGAAGCCCCTCCTTGCTCTATAAAAGGAGATCCATTATCCCCTCAACGTGTGTGCTTCTAATGAAAGATTATTTGGAAATTGATCTAAAATTTTTTCGACCACCCTTATGATTTGTTAACGTAGGATTCTAGTGGTTAGGGTTTGGTCTTTTAATATGTAGGTCTGAAATTTGAGCGAAATTACTCCAGCCAAGTCAATGCATTTGTGAAGGTTGTGGTCTACCTTGGGTGATTCATTAGTCTGTAATTTGACCGAGATTACTCCAGCCAAGTCAATGCAAAATTTGTGACGGTTGTGGTCTGCCTTGGGTGATTCGTTGGTCAATACAGGACTGTAATTTGAGGAAGATACCCTAGCTAACGAAGGAAATTCAAGCAACAGAATAATTCAACATTTATTACAGTGTTTTATGCAGGTTCACCTCAACAACATTTACAAGTTTTAACCTGCAACAGTGACGTTAAAAATTTAGGTAATGTTGTAGTTACATTTGTCTTGAGATCTGTTTCGTTTAGGGCTATACATCTAAG
Organism: Pinus taeda; assembly: GCA_000404065.3. Taxonomy (NCBI): domain Eukaryota; kingdom Viridiplantae; phylum Streptophyta; class Pinopsida; order Pinales; family Pinaceae; genus Pinus; species Pinus taeda. The sequence continues at coordinate 24,847 of APFE030501467.1, forward strand.
TCTTTTGTGGTTGTCCTTGGTTTGAGAACAATGTCTAGTTAGGACTGTATTAGAGCCTACGTCAAGTCTAGTGTTTAGTCTACTTAAGTCTGTCTAGAGCTTGAACTGTCTAAGTTTGCCTGTGTTTGTGTCAAGTGTTGTCTAGTTAAGTCTAGCTCTACATAGTTTTGTGTCTAGTTAGGGCCAACGTTGAGTCTAAGTTTCTGTCAAGCGTTGAGACTAGGTCTGTGTTAAGCCTGTCCAAAGTTTGAACTGTTAGGTCAAAAGGGAGGTCTGTTGTTGTGTTCAAAGTCTGTCATCAAATTTTGACACCTGGTTGATCAAGCATATTGCAAAATTCCAAATAAGGCAACACATCAACATCACCAGGTAAGACAAGGTAAGTTTGGTCATTGGTTTATTTTATTAATGTTTACTGACTTGCAGGAGTATACAAGGTAAAGTGTGACTATTTGGGTGACCATTATCAGTTTTGCTTGGGAAAGAGAGATTCGCTGGTGTGTGTTACAGGTAGAAACCAACAAGGCAACAACTTGAAAGACAAACAACCAAGCATTTAAAATCATTAAGAGCAATTCATCATCAACGAAGGGAAGCATCATTGAAGGACAAGTTAAAGAACCTCGAGTAGTTGAACCTTGAAGAAGTAGTTCATCATCACTTCTGTAGTACTAGCAGTATTAAGTCTTGTATCTCTTGACAAGAGAGTCCTTTTGTAAATTAAAGTCAAGCCTTGTATATCATTGTAATTTGGAAAGTCAATAACATTGCCTAGAGTTGAAGAGGGCAATTTGTTCGGGTCAAAAGTTCTTGGTTGTTGGGACTTACGTTTAGGTCTTAGTTTTGTTGTCAAAGAATTGTTATTGAAAGTCATTGTAACGTGGATCATTGTCCCTAGTACGGGAGTCCACACTTTTGTATTTAATTTTTGTCTTTATAGGGTGGTAGGGTGGTGCTAGGGCGAGTTGTGGCTCACTAGGGTGTTGGCGCATCCATTCAACTGACTGCTGATAAAACAAGGGCGTTGGGGCGTCCTTCTAGTGGGAACTAGAGAAGAATACTTTGCTAGAGTTCTAGGAAGTCATAGTTTTCTTTTCAGTTGGGGTTGAAGATTAAAGAACTTATTAGAAAAACGTTTGGTGCTTTTTGACCCGAAGGGGGTTTTCCACCAAAAAATCTTGTGCCTACTGTCTCTATCTTTGCATTGTTGTTTATTGCTCTTATTGAATAATAATAATAATAATAACTGAAGATTAACTAATGCTATGAAAAGATTAATAAAGTGCTAATTGATAAGAAACACTGGTTCACGCCCCCTCTCAGTGTTTCCAACATTAGGAAAGAATAACAGCCTAATGTTGGAAACATTCACTGTGGATAAAACCAGGGCGTTGGAGTGTCCTTCTAGTGGGAGCTAGAGAAGAATGCTTTTCTAGAGTTCTAGGAAGTCGTAGTTTTCTTTTCAGTTGGGGTTGAAGATTAAAGAACTTATTAGAAAAACGTTTGGTGGTTTTTGACCTGGAGGGGGTTTTCCACCTAAAAATCTTGCGCCTACTGTCTCTATCTTTGCATTGTTGTTTATTGCTCTTACTGAACAATAATAATAATAACCAAAGATTAACTAATGCTATGAAAAGATTAATAAAGTGCTAATTGATAAGAAATATTGATTCACACCCCCTCTCAGTGTTTCTAACATTAGGAAAAAATAACAACCTATTGGCTTAAAAATTTAGACCTCTAGATTAGATTATTAGCAATAAAAGATGACAATAAGGGGGTGGATAAAAATTTGAAATCAAGCTTGCTATCCCATTAAAAAACCATGACATTGTTTTGTGGGCATGAAAATCATGGCAATATGATATAAAAAGGAAGCAAAATCCAGGCAAGGAAACATGCATAAATATATGAAAAAAATAGCATTAATATGGTTGGATTTAAATACATACCGATGAATGGAAGATTCAACAACAGTTGGCAAATGAAATTGAACCCTTGCTCCTAAAAAGGCCCTTGATGGTGATGATGATCTTTGTTTAGCTATATCTATTAGTTTTTGTAGCATTGGATGAGTTCTAGCCTTGAAATTTTGTGGAGAGGCTAGAATATAGGAGATCTCCAAAACCCAAAAATCGTCTATGGAAATTCCACCTAGAAATGACTTAATTTATATTTTTAACCAATTTTTAAATATTTCGTAAGTCTAAACCTAGGGAATGTGGTTTATTAATTAGAATTAATTAAGTCAAGGCATGAATGATCAGAAACTTACACGGATTGACTTCAAGTTAATCCTAGCCATCGATTAAGATTTAATCTTGGCCGTTGGAGTCCCAACAAAGAATTATAAGAAGAAGTCGATGGGCACTTGGAGAAGACACTTGGAGAGTTCAACTTTACTAGCAGATCGATTTCCAGAGTAGCAACAGTCAGTTGCTGGAGAGAGGGCCAGTAAGATTGAAGCAGTGAGTGAGGGGCAGAGACATTGATCTAGAGGAAATATTTTTCAGATCTGGAGATGCAGCAGCAAGTGACTGAATTATCCCAGAGAGGCAGCGCTAAGGGGCAACGTAGTTGCTTCAGTCAGGTAGTTCGATTTGGAGAGAAGAAAAATCGTTCTCAGTTCCAGAGGCCGGGAAGGAGTCCTAGAGAGCATGAGAGATGATTTTCTTAGCATTCAGAGGTAGAATGACTTCATCAGAGCCCAGTCCGAAGCAAGTCGTCCAGCCAGTTACGCAGAGCAGCGCAGAGGCTGACGCAGTGCTCTAGGAGGCCGAGTTTTTGATAGGGAAAGTCGTGCTAGAGATTGCTTGTGGGAGAAGGGTAATTCCTTTCAGTATTTTGCTTAGATTTTCTTGCTGTTTGGATTTCCAGTTGGGCTTCTATAGATGTACTTAGTTTTCACTGCTCCTTAATAAATAAAACCCTCACTACTGCACTTGGTTTTCCCAAGTTGGGTTTTTCTGGGGACATTGGTCCAAAAATAACTGTATAAATTTATGTGTGTGTGCTAGCATTACTTCCAACATTTATTCTTCTGTAGTCTTATTTGTGTAGGTTGTAGTGTGAGCTATTCAATATTTGTTGTAGGAAACAATAAATAAATTGTTAATTAAAATAACAATTATGTGAATAATTTCCAGTAGCTGCAATAGGATTCCTGGTGGTGGAATTTTCACAATATCCACACTAAGTGATGATGACCACAAGCCCTCCTCCTTCCTTCTTCAACAACCAAGAAACACAAATGAAGAAAATAAAAATAAAAAATATCTTTAAGTCCCATGGGTTGCGCTGGCAGTCGATTTTTTGGGTTGTGAAATTTTTATCTTGAAAATTATGATTTTTTGTAAAAACTGTGACGTTAAGTGAGGCACATCACCGATTTGTTGGCAATGTTATCAACACTGGTTTAGACATAATATTATAAAAGGGAGATAATTAGTAAGAATGCATGCAAGTTAAAATATTCGTAACGACTTTTAAATCGACATGCCTATCTTTGTATGAAGCTGTGCTATATTCTTCATGTTATCTAAGTAAACTAGTGATCGGAGTACAATATCTAATTAATCAACTTATACAACCTAAAATCTGGAGTTCAGCATGAATTCTGCATGGTTGTAAACCAGATAACCGGATTCGTCCTAGAGGCCCCTCGAATCCCAAATCCAGCGTGTCTGACGTGATTCTGCCCTGATTCGTGTCCAAATCCAATGACACGTCGTGTCATTTCCTGACTCGTCGAATCCGAGGTCGTGTCCCGATTTCATCTGCGTGTCACGATTTTGGGAATCGTGTCCTGTTTTCCAGAACTCGCTAGGCTCAAAAAGTGACGTGCGCGGTATGAAAAGGCCGCATTTGGTCATTACAGCCACACATATTTTCATTTGGCAAGCGTTTTGGCAGCTTCATGATCAAGTCTAGGCCCTAGTATTGATATGCTATTCATGGCAATGTTAAATTCTTAAAGTAAAAGTGACATTCTCCTTAATCTTCATTTTCATCCTTTTACTTAAATTTTTAAGATTACCATGAAATGACTCAGGATGTCTAAGAGTGGTTCCGGCCTCTTTGGATTTCATATGGAGAAAGTAGAATTTTAGATTTCATGCAAAATCCAGCAGACTTATCAGTTTTTCAGGATTTTAGGATTGGGGGATTGCAATGTTTCCATTGAATTTTGTCATGTATTAGGGTATGGAACTCGTATGTAATGAAGAGCACCAAACCAGGAGCTTCTAAAAATGTCGCTCCCGCTCCTGTTTTCACTCCCGCTCTCCACTTGCGCTCCTGCTCCCAAGTAACACTGTTCTTGATGATATGGGTCTGGACACCAGTGTTGAGGCCGGGAAGGAGTCCTAGAGAGCATGAGAGATGATTTTCTTAGCATTCAGAGGTAGAATGACTTCATTAGAGCCCAGTCCGAAGCAAGTCGTCCAGCCAGTTACGAGAGCAGCGCAGAGGCTGACGCAGTGCTCTAGGAGGTCGAGTTTTTGATAGGGAAAGTCGTGCTAGAGATTGCTTGTGGGAGAAGGGTAATTCCTTTCAGTATTTTGCTTAGATTTTCTTGTTGTTTGGATTTCCAGTTGGGCTTCTATAGATGTACTCAGTTTTCACTGCTCCTTAATAAATAAAACCCTCACTACTGCACTTGGTTTTCCCAAGTTGGGTTTTTCTGGGGACATTGGTCCAAAAATAACTGTATAAATTTATGTGTGTGTGCTAGCATTACTTCCAACATTTATTCTTCTGTAGTTTTATTTGTGTAGGTTGTAGTGTGAGCTATTCAATATTTGTTGTAGGAAACAGTAAATAAATTGTTAATTAAAATAACAATTATGTGAATAATTTCCAGTAGCTACAATAGGATTCCTGGTGGTGGAATTTTCACAATATCCACACTAAGTGATGATGACCACAAGCCCTCCTCCTTCCTTCTTCAACAACCAAGAAACACAAATGAAGAAAATAAAAATAAAAAATATCTTTAAGTCTCATGGGTTGCGCTGGCAGCCGATTTTTTGGGTTGTGAAATTTTTATCCTGAAAATTATGATTTTTTGTAAAAACTGTGACGTTAAGTTTGAGGAAAAATTCATAATTTTTTGTAAAATTGATCTTTCAAGCTTGATTGAAAAATCACGATTTTTTTCAGGCTGAAAAATCATGATTTTTCGGCACATCACCGATTTGTTGGCAATGTTATCAACACTGGTTTAGACATAATATTATAAAAGGGAGATAATTAGTAAGAATGCATGCAAGTTAAAATATTCGTAATGGCTTTTAAATTGACATGCCTATCTTTGTATGAAGTTGTGCCATATTCTTCATGTTATCTAAGTAAACTAGTGATCGGAGTACAATATCTAATTAATCAACTTATACAACCTAAAATCTGGAGTTCAGCATGGTTGTAAACTAGATAACCGGATTCGTCCTAGAGGCCCCTCGAATCCCAAATCCAGCGTGCCTGACGTGATTCTGCCCTGATTCGTGTCCAAATCCAATGACACGTCGTGTCATTTCCTGACTCGTCGAATCCGAGGTCGTGTCCCAATTTTCATCTGCGTGTCACGATTTTGGGAATCGTGTCCTGTTTTCCAGGACTCGCTAGGCTCAAAAAGTGACCTGTGCAGTATGAAAAGGCCGCATTTGGTCATTACAGCCACACATATTTTCATTTGGCAAGCGTTTTGGCAGCTTCATGATCAAGTCTAGGCCCTAGTATTGATATGCTATTCATGGCAATGTTAAATTCTTAAATTAAAAGTGACATTCTCCTTAATCTTCATTTTCATCCTTTTACTTAAATTTTTAAGATTACCATGAAATGGCTCAGGATGTCTAAGAGTGGTTCCAGCCTCTTTGGATTTCATATGGAGAAAGTAAAATTTTAGATTTCATTCAAAATCCAGCAGACTTATCAGTTTTTCAGGATTTTAGGATTGGGGGATTGCAATGTTTCCATTGAATTTTGTCATGTATTAGGGTATGGGAACTCGTATGTATCAAGAGCACCAAACCAGGAGCTTCTGAAACTGTTGCTCCCGGCCTCCTGTTTTCACTCCCGTCCCCCGCTTTGGCTCCCGGCTCCAAGTAACACTGTTTCTGCTGATATGGGGTCTGGACACCAGTTGTTTGAAGCTTGGCATTTTCGGCGTCAACATGGATCTCAATTGATATCCAGTGCTAGAGCCTGTTAGTTTGATGACTTAGAGGGTATCCTCCACACCAGCAGATGCAGAGGCGACTATGGATACAGGGGAGGAGGAGGATGCAGAGGAGAGCAGTGGGGACCATGATGATGAGGACAATGATGCTGATTGATGCCTTGAGGCTTTTATACCTGCAGTTGTTTTATATTTTCTATTTCTATTTGCCATTGGCATTGCACCAGCACTACCTATGTAACACATTTTGATTTGATGACTTAATGAGAAAACTACAGTTGCCAGTGTGTTTGTCTTACTATCTTGTAGTTGTAAGTTGTCTTTCAGTTATGAATTATGAATCATGATTTAAAATTTTAATAGCTATATCATTTATGTGACTAGTACCACTGACATTTATTTGAATTTTGTATGTACTATGCATGCTAATAGATATAGATGAAGATCTATGTTTGAAATCAATAAATTTGTATCATTAATTAAAATTTGTGTAAGAAATATCTAATTTTTAATAAAATAATATATAACGAATCCTACGTGTCCTGTTCCGGGGGTCAACGTGTCCGAATCCGACACCACGAAATCAATAAATTTGTATCATTAATTAAAATTTGTGTAAGAAATATCTAATTTTTAATAAAATAATATATAATGAATCCTACGTGTCCTGTTCCGGGGGGTCAACGTGTCCGAATCCGACACCACGAATCTCGAATCCTACGTGTCCCGAATCCCCGTGTCAGGTGACTTAGGTTATAAACTGTTTTAAATTTATATTCTACTGTAAGGCCAATATGAAAATCTAATATTATATCCAAGTGCCCAACCATTGGCATCTAATGTTTTTCACAATTAGAGCACCAACGTTATAAAGAAAGATTAAATTCCAAACGGCTTGGGAATGCCTGAGTTTATGCTCTTCTCATGGCTTAAGTTAACATGGATTTTATGAGCTCAGGCCCAATTTTTAGCACAAATTTTCCTCGTAATTTGAAAAACCACTATCATGAACCCTAGTGAACAAGAGCCTGATACAATGAGTAACCTGTATTAGTTGTAGGCAAGGTTACAGAAACCATGAATGTGCATTGGTGTCAGGCTGTCAGTCGTCACTGTTTTAAGAACAGGGTGTCTCCCTATTTTAAAATTATCTAAATTTTATATGCAAAAAAAATATAAAATTTAGGGAAAAATCGGAAAGTTCAGAATTCTATATTCTAAAATTTAGATGCCAATTACTTTTTTTTTTCCAAATTATCCCCCTCTTGCAAAAAGTTGTTATTGATGTCAAAGGCAGTCCAGATGGAAGGGTAAACTTCATAAATAATGGCCCATTAAAAGACCCTTCTGGTGGTAGGTTGCACATCTCCTAACTCTTCACGGTTGAAACGAAATGAATTTTTTAAATATATACATGTATAAACTAAAGTCTGCCTCAAGTCGGTCCCTATCAGAAAGCCTAACTGATTCCAATTTTTAAGGTGACTGTTGGGGGACATGTCAGCCCCTAGAGCCCCCTTAGTTTAGTATATATATGCCACTTGTGTGGCTCATTTGATCAACGAATTCGGAGTTCTGTGTAAGGAATAAGGTCTGAGGTGTCCACAGGGCCGGGCTGAGGTAGAAAAGGGCCGAGCTGAGGGATAAAGGGCCGAGCTGAAAGAGACAGGGCTGAGCTAAGGGAGACAGGGCCGAGCTGAAAAAGACAGGGCTGAGCTAAGAGAGACAGAGCCAAACTGAGGGAGACAGGGCCGAACTGAGGGACAGAGAGCAAGGGAGGATTGCAGAGGTGAATTTTCTGGTTATTCCTTTGTGGTACTGTGTTTTTATCCCTGTTGATCTTGGAGGGGGCCAAGCTCTAGTTAATCTAGGCTGCAGGCTTGTAGGGCATATTAAAGAAGTGACAGCAGACTTGTGAAGTTTGTAATAGCTGGAATAGCAAAAAAAAAAGGGTGCAGTGTTACTTGCTGCCAGGTGGGCAGATCTTCCTTTTAAGCCTAAAATTTGACAGCAAGGTGCTAGGATGAGTTGAATTGCAGTTGTCATCTATACAGCAGGTTGGAGCCTGAGCAGCTGTAAGTTGTGCTTATAGAAGATTGGTGTCCTCATCTTCTTGACATGTTGGAGCCTGCAATATTGTAAGTTGATGCTTACAGAGGATTTGTGTCCTCAACTTTTTGTCAGGTTGGAGCTTGCAATATTGTAAGTTGGTGCTTACAAAGGATTGGTGTTCCCACAGGTGGTTTCCCGTAACATTGTAAGAAATTGAAGACAGTTAGAAAGCATTCAAGTGTTTTTCTCCCAGTTTGGGTTTCCATTTTAATCTGTGTTCATGCATTGTGTCAATGGTTGATTGTGTGATATAACTTCTGTTTTAAGATTTATAAAGTGAAAAAAATCTAAATTTATGTAATACCGATTCACCCTCCCACCGCCCAACCCCACCCCCCCCCAGTATCACTGTTTATTTCCAACACCTTCCTCGAAGCTCTCGTTTGTGACAAAGTCAACTCACATGTTGAAGTCTAAAGAAGTAATGCATTTCCAACACCTTCCTCGAAGCTCTCGTTTGTGACAAAGTCAACTCACATGTTGAAGTCTAAAGAAGTAATGCATTGATGATCCAAATAAACTTGCCTGAATGCAAGGCAACACATTCTAAGCAAAGCAAAAGATTTCACTTTGTATTTACTATTTATATTCAATTTTTTGCAATAGTTCCACAGTTTCTCTCTATCGTTTAATAATTTTCCTTTTTGCTAGCATCATAAATATAACAGTAGGTTAACCTCATCCATATTTCAGTGAGTCGGTGCAATTCAAAAAGTATTTCACAAGACAGTTGACCTTGTCATCTTATTTTTGATAATGTAAATCAAGACCATCATTATTGATGTCTCCTGTAGCTATTGTAAAATGATGACAATCCAGATATTACCTTTGCGTAGAAATCTTCCCAATAGGGGCATCTTTTACTCTCCAGTGAAAATGTAAATTCTTTCTTATGAACTCAAGTTAGCCACGAAAGGACAACCAGGTCTCTGAAAGAGGGGCAGTATCAAAGCCCCTGGCAGGTTTTGATTCTCAAAAACAGTTGCTGGTGTGTTTCCACAAGGGAGCTGTTGATAAGCTGTTGAGTTGTCATGGCCGTTAAGTCTGACTGGTTGGCTGCCCACAAAAATTGTGTAAATGGTTTCCCACCTTTTGATAGGTGGTGGATACTGAGTTAAAGAAAGCTTCCCAAGATACATTGACTCACTGAAAAATTTTATATACTGTTTTGCTTGACCATGGCCATTATAGCCACCAATATATGAACTCCAGCCAATCAAAGATTCCTAACTCAACACACACTGAGAGGTTCCATTCTCAACATTGGTCAACCGTCAAAACATCAACTGCCAATGATTAGCAAACAAAACCTTCAAAAATGAATCAGAGTAAGAAACTTCCAATTTTTACTTAAAATGACTTCAAAAGAGCTTCATGAATTGTGAATACTGTATTCTATTTTTACTGTCATGCATAAGTTTTTATTTTTATTTTTTTTTGCTTTTGAGTTTTTGTGTACAGGTTGGATTTGTTTCCTGTAACTGGAAATGGTTCCTGATTTTGAGGAGTCATTTACAGTTACAGGAAATAGATTTCAACCTATTGAAACTGTTTAGGTTCTGACCCAAAACCCCTCAAAATCTTGTGTTTCTGAAATGAATCCCCACTTCCGCAGTTCTGATCTGCATCAAATACAGGTTTGTTGCCCCATCTTGGCAAATCTGGTAGCTCTTGTTGTAGGTGATACAATAATAAGACAATCTAAAGCGGCATTTTACACAACGATCAGTAAGAAAATGTAGCTGCAAGTTCAACCAACTGGGTCTATATGGCCTATTTTCATCTTAATTAAAAGAATTTCAAGGATACTAATTAGTAATTCTTGTTATTGTAAACAGATTCATTGGTTTTCAATCTTCAATTCCTTTATGATGGTTATTTTCCTCGCTGGTTTAGTCTCAATGATCATGATGCGCACTTTGAGGAATGACTATGCAAAATATGCCCGTGAAGATGATGATCTAGAAACCCTGGTGAGCTTTTTGTTGTTTCTGTTATATGCTGTATTTTTTAGGTATTTACTTCTGTGGTTCGCATTCATTTCTACCATATAGTTAGTACTTTTGGGTTTGATAATGGTCTTGAGTCCATGTGGCTCAACTTGGTTAAGGATTGATGTGGGAATTGTGGAAGGGATAATGAATTCATCCTTGACATGTTGAAGATTTTAATTGATATGATCATCTAGATTGTAGCCTTTGGAATTTTGGTATCTCTATATTAATTTCAGTTTTATAATATTCGAGTTGTTCGAATTGATGGAGATATAAAATAGGAGCAGTAAGTGGAAGTTTCTTTGCACAGGACACTGTTGAAACTCGAGTGTAGAGGTGGACGTATTGTGGCTACCAAATTCTGCCAACCAGCATTAAATAAAGTCCAATATGAATTTTTATAAAGCATGCATAATATTAGCTTTGTTAGATTTCTTGGCCTGGATGTCACTTAGATCCACATGCATACTTTATAGTTTAATGAGTACTTTTGTTTATACAGGAAAGAGATGGCAGTGAAGAATCAGGCTGGAAGCTTGTTCATGGAGATGTTTTCCGGTCACCTCAAAATCTGGTCTTGCTGTCAGCATTGGTGGGTACTGGTGCACAACTTGCTATGCTTGTGCTTCTTGTCATCGTGCTGGCAATGGTTGGCATGCTATATGTTGGGTACGCTAATACACTTTCTTTCTATTGATTTATCTGCACACTAAGCAACATACTTCATTACAATGTCATATTCACAACCATGTAAATTACAAATAATCTGTTGCTTCATTCTTGTCTTTAGTGTTGAAGTGCAACATATTGCATGCGGACTTTCAACTGTTATCATTTCGTTTGGTTGCCATTTATATAATTTCTAACATCTATTTGTTTATGGTTTTTACTCTATGAGACAGGCATTGATTAAAAGCATTGTTTTGTAATATTTAAATGTTTACATATATATTTTGTAATATTTAAATGTAATATTTGCAATAAAGTAGCTGCCTTTTGAATCTTGACTCTACGTTCTATTGTCTCTACACATTATTTTCTGGCTGTGTTCTTAATACTTGTTGCTTTAAGTAATATAAGTAGTGTTACCACCAGAACATGCAAAATCCAATTTGCATTTTCATTAACACTCTCGGCAAGCATTGCACAGGACATATCTACGTTGGTAGCTTGGATTTGTATTTATTCCACATGAGTTAGAGATGCTCAAGTGTTTTGAGGCATGCTTGAGTATTGACGTTGCACATTTGGAGGCAATCTTGCACATCTGTGAGTGATTCACCTTTGGGGGCATCTTCTACGCATGTTGATGCATATTCTTACCTTGAATTGTGATTTTATGCATGTTTCACATTCCTTGAGGCATGATTATCTTCATGGGCACTTTCCATACCTCATGAGACATATTCTACATATTTGGAGGCATGATTTGACATGATGGCATTTTTTATATGGCTCTTTGATGGGATGCCCTTCATATAATGAGGACATGTGGCAGTGTAAACCATCTTTAAGGATCATTACACTTTATTCAATGAGCTATTCACCATCTATGGAAAAGTTTTGGGTGCATTCATAGCAACAGAATGGTTCTTTGATGATGTTAATTTTTAAGTAACAGTTTCAGATTTTTGTTTCTTTGCAGCTACTTTATCCACACAAAATATTTTACCCAAGAAATTATTTTTTGGTAGTAAATGAATTCTGAAAACTACAAAATAGGAATACTCTGTTTTTTTTTAACTCAATAATTTTGCAATGGAAATACTTGGTAAAAATCACACACAAACAACACAAATTTTGCCCTCCAAATTTCTCTTCATTAAATTCTTCTCAGTTCGCAAATTTCTGAAAATACATAGAAAATACAACTAATGGAACCTGGCAAAATTGGTCCCTAGAAATTCGTCATGCACTTTGCTGGTTGTCTCTCACAAGTTCAGGCCCCTTTGAAGCTGCTCGGCTCCTCCACTAGTGTGGGATCAACCTTCTTGGCTCTCCCCACACGCATGGCAACACTCCCCAATCTCGGCCTTGATCCTCTCGGCCTCTGCAAACTTGCAACACACCTTGGCCTCATCCTTAAGTGAATCTCAACCCTCCTCATGTGTGCTACACCTGTAAAAATTGTTCTCACTTGAACTCCCAACGGCACCCTTTTCTGATTTCTTTAGCCTCTTCACAAACTGGCAATTAGCTCATGCAAATTTGTTGGAATTTCTCTAAAAACAATTGCGTCTTCATCCTCTCCCATAGGATCCTTTTATAATTTAAAACTGAGCAAAATCTTTAATCGTCAATCTCCAAAGTGATAGATGGCTAGGATTAAATCCTAATGCACTTACATCAATGGCTGAGATTAGATCTAAGTCACTTAAATATTTATCCTTAGAATTTTTCTCAATTAGCCAACCTTAATCAGTTAAATTAATTAATGTGCTTTTCCTAAGTTAGACTTAGGAAATAAATCATATAAGTTGTTCTTCTCAAACAACCACAGAAAGAGGACTTCCTCTCCTGCATTCTGTTGATTTTTCTAGGGTTCACAGAAACTATAAACAATATCCTTCAACAGATAACTACTTCCATTGACTTATTAGCATTAATTTTATATAACATCCAATATCATTAGGCCTTTATATAGAAAAAAATTCAACCATTAAACATGAAAGAGCAGTAAAAATAACCATGAGACAATGAAACGAGACACAAAATTTAGGCCCATGGCTAGGGCAAAACCCCACAAGGGGGAAAACCTAGTAAGATTTCCTTATGAGAGAGAGAGTTCAATGTTTGTCAATACAACCATAAATAAGACATCAAGATAACGTCTAACTAGTAACAAGATTAAGTGCCAAGCTCTCCTCGCTTTCTTATGATTTTTCGGCTCCCCTTTCTTCTTCTTCTTTCTCTAGAACATAGATGATCAAGACACAAGTCCATATGCCAAATGAGGAGAAGTGGTCTTCTATATATAGTCTTCAAAGGGGGTTGAAAGGGTGCCCTGTAAAGGGGCCTAGCCAACTTGGGGCCGGCTTGACATTCATTAAATACAAATTTAATTTTCTTTTTCTTTTGATGAAAATACCAACCATGGCTACCAAATATCCAACACATGCTGGACAAAACCCTATGCAAAAGACCTCTTGTACCTACAAAATCAATGCTCCCTCATGCAAGACACAACACTATGTAAAAGACCTCATGTAGCTTTAGAAGGTCATGAAATCTTGTCATGTGACAAGATGCCCCACTATCCACAAACCACACACCATGTGTAATGGTGCCAAAAAGACAAGAAACCAATGAAAACTTGTTAAAATTGGAAACTAAGGCCAAATTCCACTTTGGACAGCTTATTTGATGGAGATGATGATTGCATTGAATTCCTCTTTTCGAGAGGACGAAAATTGATCTAAAGATCATCAAATTTGGACAAGGAAAAATGTGTTTTTGAATTTATGCTGTCACATGTGTAAATTGTTCAGGTCGGCCACATCATCATGTAAGCTTATGAAGCCCAAGTGACATGTCACTTCACCGTAAACTCATCGCCCGTAGCCTCAGCCATTGATTTCCGCCCGCCGATCCAACGACTCTCATCGCGCCTGACAAAGAGACCCACGCGATTGAATCCTTGCCGTCCAATCATCTCCGCCGGAGATCCAACGGCAGTCGCTCTCCCCGCGTCCACAAAGCAATGAAACATTAACGTGCGATGGAGAGTGGTTTTCCTCTCCTTCGTCACCACGCGTCATGCGCAGAATGGAATCGCGCACCCTCGCTCTTTACCGCCCAATGCCCCGAAGTCGGTGCGACCGATATCGCTTACTGCTTCACCTCATGACCCCGCTTGATAATCGCCGTGTGCTTTCATCGCCCGACCACCGTTGGATCTGTCCGCCTGAGATCCAACAGCTCACGTTCGCTTCGCTTCCACCTCCTCCGATACACTTCGCCAAGCCATCTCCGCCGTCTGTCCTCCTGATCCGACGACCGACCTTTCTCCCTCATCCGGCTCGTCTATCCGCCACGCAGTCCACGTCCCTTGACCGTTTTGTGCACCCAAAGGACGAAGGCGATCGACTCACCAGTACCAGTTGCAGTGGCTCCTCAACAACCACATTTAACAGACAGTATGGCCAATGAGAAAAAAGACAGAGCATGAGCATGTAACTGCATTTACCAGTTATGGAACATCATGGATACGAACACTCTAGTTGCCTGAGAGGACCGCAGAGCACCCGAGAAGATTAGATTCATCCACTGAGACAAGTAAGCACACTCAGAGACTCCATCAAGCAGTTAAATGCAGTTGGTGGTCAATTATGACCCCTCCATACCTGAAATGGCCAAGTGCCTTTGTAATGAAACTCTATGTATACCCACAAACAAGATGTAATCAGGGTTGATGGTTGATGTTTTGATGTAATGTTCAACTTCTGGAGACTGTAACTATTTTGACATTTGCAGCGTCTCGTCTTCATTTTCAACTAATACAAGCTTCTTTTGCTGTTAATTGCTCACTTTCCATTTATCTTCTCTTTCAAGCTGTGCCTAATATGCTGTATTCTTGAACTCTTGATGTTTAGCATTAGAGTAGCTGTCATCCTATCTCTGTGTTAAAGTCTTGTATGTATCATTGAATAAGTTATTCAGGTTTCTCTTCATCTAGTGCCAGAAAGTTGTCATCCTGTTTGTGCATTAGTAGATTAGATTTGCAGACTTCTTTACTGGTTACAACCGGCCATCACATGGTCTTGTGCATCTGCTGGTGTGATCAGTATTCTCCATATTCACCCAATCTTAAACTGTGAGTAGTTGGTGGTCTAAAGCCTTGTAGTCTGAAGGTGTTCACGCATGTCTAGCGTAAAGCAAAGTAGAAGTGGTTATCTGGCTTGGACAAGCATCATTCCTTCCATTCATCCATTTGCAACAATAAGTTGAATTTATATGTTACTAGGCATCTCCGAGCTACAACTTAGGAGAGTTTCTTGGAATCCTAACATAATTGGCGCTGTCGCCGAGGAGAGGAGATTGAAGCTCAGCTTCCCTAGGAGAACGACACAGTTCCAGCTTTGATGATAGATAAAATCTAGACACATTTCTAGTTGTAATCATCTATTTGGTGACTCTACTGGAGGACCAACCTTTGGCGATTCCACATTACAATTCTGGTTCAGTTCGTGAGGCATACCCTAAGAAATCCTCAGAAATCACCAGCTGACCCAGTGCCTGACCCTAAGAAGATTGTTAAGCAAAGAAGAACATCACAGAAATGAGCATCAGGATTAGGTAAGCCTAAACAATCTTATGTATCTCTGCAAGAAAAGATTATAGCTGAGAATGGACAGCTCGAAGATATAGAGCCTAGCATTGTTAGCGAAGAAATACCCTCAGAGATTCATAAAGCTCCTTGTTCATTAAGTTCCCCTTTGGATCTCAATCCAAAGAAAGCCTCCCATACAGTTCATCATATTCCTTTGTCCCTGCCATCTATTTGACTGCTTCCTACCATTAATCAATCAATACTTTTCCATCTATCACAGTCATGGCAGGCCAACAAGCACCCACAAAGATGGAAAGAATCATAGCTGCTAGGTATGGACTCCTGGTCTTGCCCGTTCCTTTGAATGCCATGCCTGCAGGAGAGTATCAGAAATACATGCCTAAGTTCACTGGTACAGAGGGAGTAACAGCTGAAGAACACCTTGAATCTTTTTATAGTTATGCTGATAACCTAGATATCAGTGAGGATGATGTGTGGATGAGAGTATTTGTCCAAAGCCTCGATGGAGAGGCTAGAAAATGGTTTAGAGAATTGGCCCCTAGGTCTATAGCAGACATTGAAGCATTAGATGACGTGTTTTTGAAGCATTGGGGAGATAAGAAAGACCTGCTATACTACCATACTGAGTTTGGAAACCTCAAGAGGGAAAATGGGGAACCATTGCCTGATCTTAATAAAAGATTTAATCATATGTATAGTAAAATATCAGTTGAAGTAAAGCCCACTCCCACATCTACCAAACTCACCTATGCCAATGCTTTTGATTCTGATTTTTGCTTGCTATTGAGAGAAAGAAGATGTGCCACTCTGGCTGAAATGCAGGATGCAGCCCTAGAGGTAGAGTCTAATATCATGGCTGCAGAAAAGCTCAAAGGTCATGCTAATAGAAGGAGGCAGAGAGGTGAGGCTTCTTCTTCCCCTACTTCATCTTTAGAACCTAAATTAGACAAAATGACTAAAATGATATAGTCATTGGCTACTGAAATATCTAAGCTGAAGGTTGAGCAAAGTTTTGGCAAGGCAAGGCTTCCAAACACATTTGCTCCAAGAAGTCCAAATCCATTCATAAGAGCAAATGAACAATCGCAGATCCTTCAGAGGGGTAAAGAGGCCGGTGAAGAACAAAGGATTAAGGCTCCTTTCCAAAATGCAGTCATGGAGGAGGAGCGGTTTGAAGAAGAGGATGAAATTCATTGCATGGAAGATAAGGGTAGTGCTGCCTTCTTGACATTGGCTGCCTATGAAGAATCATTATTCCAGGACCAAACTAGTCAAGAGTGGGACAGAGAGGCTGTTTTGCAGAATGATGAACATCAAAGATATAATCTGAGGTCAAGACCAAGCAATGTCAAGGAGAATCCCGCCCAAAGAGCTGCTATTCCCAAGAGCATCAAAACATCAAATAGAAAAGGCCAGCAGCTGACCCAATCATCCTTAAAGCACCGGCTCAAGAGGTAAGAGTTCCTGATAAGTCCCCTTCCCCTTTCAGCTTTGAATCAGAAGTCCAGAAGTTAAAAATATCTGTGCCTCTAATAGAACTTGCAAAAAGTGAAGTTTTTAGAAAGCTTATCCTTGATGCTCTTGAGCTGAAAGCCACACAAGCCTCAACTAACTATGTCAATTTGCAAGATGACAAACCTGCAGTTGTGCTTAGCCTGATGACCGAACCTGCTGATGATAATTCCCCATCATTTTATGTCTCCTTGACCATTCATGACAAAATCCTCCACAATTGCCTGCTGGACACAGGGGCTAGCCACAATCTGATGCCCAAAGCTGTCATGGAAGAGTTAGGCCTTGATATCACCAGACCTTATCATGACCTTTTCTCCTTTGATTCAAGAAAGGTAAAATGTCTGGGATTAATCAAAGACTTGGCCATTACCCTAACTCAGCTGCCCATGAAGAGCATGATGATGGATATTGTGGTAGCAGATGTCCCTCCTAAGTTTGGCATGCTACTGTCTAGAGGGTGGATTAAGAGACTAGGTGGGACATTACAGAATGATCTATCTTATGCCACTATCCCAGTCTTTGGGGGAGAAAGCAGGAGATTATATAGAGAGGCACAACTGGCATACATCATCAGTGATGAGAAGAATCCTTCTAATCACCCTATCTACGCTGTGGACACTGACTTTGGGGCATGCATTCTCTAAATTGAAGAATCTCAGAAGGCCTCAATACAGCTCAAGAAATCAATAGTCTAGGCCTTGGGAGAGCAAGGAAGTCAGGTTTGGGAGATGTTTTTTGATGGAGCATGTTCAAGGAAAATTGCAGGAGCAGGGGTGTTGCTGATATCTCCAAAATAAGAATGCACACATCTGTTTTTTAAGCTGGCTTTCCAAGTCACCAACAATATAACAGAGTATGAGGCTCTGATATTGGGTCTTAACGCAGCTAAAGACAGAGGAATCAGAAACATAAAGGTGTTTGGAGATGCTGATCTCATCATTCAGCAAGTGAACAAAACATTTCAAGCAATGGCACCCAAGGCTGAAAGCATATAGAGATGAGGTATGGAGACTGAAAGACTCTTTTTATAGTTTTTGTATCTCATATATTCCTAGAGTAAAAATTCAGCGCGCTGATTCTCTTGTTGTGTCTGCTAGCATGTTTATCCCTCCCATGCCTCCCAGACTAGGTTATGAAATTCAGATGAAATATAGACCATCCTTGCCTGATAATGTTCAGCATTGGAAAGTTTTTGAGGATGATGATGAGGTAAAAAGGTTTCTGCAAGCCATTGATGAATTTTCTGAAATGCAAATTGATCAAGAGAATGAAGCCTTGGAGGAAAACCCCCAGTCCTGGCTTAGAAACAAAATTGGCAAAGATAGCATTGTCTGGCTGCTCAGCGATCAGATACCTAAAGGTCTAGTTCCCTTAGAAAAGCTGTTTGACCAGAACTATGTTGCGGGGGAGCGCCCCCCCCCCGCTCCCAATCCGCGCTCCGGGCGGGAGCGCGCTCTCGATAAAAAAATTTGCGTTCCCTGCCATTTTCGGGAGCGATCTCTCCTTTCGTTCCTGGAGCGAAATTTCAAGCCCGGGAGCGATCGCTCCCGAGCATTAAAAAATCGCTCCGGAAGCGTTTCAGGGGGCACCAGGAGCGATCTGGCAGAAAAAATTTCGCAGACCCGAATTTTTTATTTTATTTTATTTTTTGTTTTTTGTTTTAAAAGCCCAATGGGCCTAAAAACAATTCATTATCACTTTATTGAGTTGAGTTTCTTGGAGCGGGGAGAAGCGAGGAGCAAGCCTGCAAAGAGGTAAGTAACTTAGTAATTTAGTTAGTTTAGTTAGTTTAATTTAGTTAGGTAGTAATTTAGTTTATTTAGTTTAAAAATCATGAATTTAAATTAAATTAATAAATTAAATTAATTAGTCCCAATAAATTAAATTAATTTGCAAATTCAAAACCCTACAAACATCAAACACCATGGACCTGGCTATATTTCTTGGCATTTTCCTCTTCTTGGTCCCTTTATGGTTGTTATGGTGCTGGAGAGTAGGAAACAGAGGGGCCAAATGAAGAGGGGGATGAAGAAGCTGGGGAAAGTCGAATTTATGAAAACCCTGGTGAGGAGGAGCTGGAGGAGGGTGAACATGACTCTCAAAAAACTAAACAAGACCAAACCCCATTGTGGAAATATGTTAACAGGGCTGAAACAGGGAGAGGGGGTGGAACCACTAAATTTCATTGCCCCCATTGCAACAATGATTACACAAGTTCATACACCCGTGCCAGAAAACACCTCTGCGGGAAAAGGCCATGGGATGGAGACAAACAAATAGGAATCAAAACTTGTCCAACGGTGTCAGCAGCGGATAGAGCCAAATACATAAGGGAAGAGGAGGAAGCCCAATACAAATCAAAAAAATCAAGGGGTTTCTTTGAACCAAGCTCACAACCACAAGCACAAAGAACTCCTTCATCATCCTCCCAAGGCAGTGGATATGCAGGGTCATCATCTTTGAGGCGTAGAACCATATCAGAGTTCCTTGATGAGGGGTGTAGGAATGATGCGGATTCAAAGGTTTATAGGTTTCTCTATGCATGTGGGATACCATTCAATGTTCTTCGCTCACCTTATTGGCACGAAATGGTTTCTGCCATAAATGATGCCCCTAAAGGATACAAGAGCCTTGGGTATGACAAGGCAAAAACCGTTGGGCTTGATCATGAAAAAGCAAAAATATCACATTCTTTGAATAGAATGACAAGTTCTTGGACTGACCATGGGGTGTCCATTGTATCTGATGGATGGACAAATGTAAAAGGCAAGCCATTGATAAGTGTTTTTGCTGTGTCTGTTAGTGGTGCAATCTTTCTAACTGCA
>APFE030501468.1:0-17672 GCA_000404065.3 Pinus taeda
TTCAGGTGGGCTTGGGATTCCAGCAACTATGCCCCATTGATGTGGCCATGCCACTTGCAGCTACTCACACAGATTCGGCTCATGTCCAATCTGAAACAGAAAAGGAAACCAACTTCATTGAGCACATCCAACATATTCGCTAGTAGGTCCATGAAATTCTAGAGAAATCAAATGTCAAGTACAAGCAGCGACATGATCAACATAGGGTGCCACACAAGTTTCAGGTGGGCAACAAAGTCTGGTTGCATTTGCAAAAGGAACGCCTTACTAGAGCCTATCGGAAACTGAAACCACTCCAATATGGTCCTTACACCATTAATAAGGTTGTGAGAGACAATGCATTTGAGCTCAACATTCCCCAATTCCTTGGCCTGCACGCAGTGTTCAATGTGGACCGCCTTCAGCCATACGTTCCACCATTACTAGACACATCCGACATTGCAGAATAGCTCACACCCACAGAATTAAATCCAGATTGCATGGAACAAACTGCAACTGATCGGATCATGGAAACATAGATCAAGAACACTCGCCAACATAATATCCAACTGTATCGACTTGTCAAAACATGCCAACTCCTTCACTAGGGAAAGTGGCTCACTAGGGACCAAGTTTAGTAGAAGTTTCCTCATCTCATGGAGGAACTCAATGCAATCGGGACCATTGTTTCCTAAGGCGCGAGGAATGATCCAGGTGGATATTAGTGGCCGCCTACCAAGTCCACCTGGACCCCCACCATTGTTTCTCTTAACATTTTAATTTTCCTAAATTGTAGCACAACTTACTAGTTTTAGCAGTTTTTCCGGTCCTGAACATCCGAATACATTTTGAGGCCCTAAACGACGATTTTTGGGAAAATTGTGAGCAACTTGTGTCCATGGACTGATGTTGCTCTTCCCTAATTTGTAGTCCTTGGATAGATCTTTCTAGCGATATATTGTGCACATCAAATGGAGATCACATGCCAAAGTTACGACCCAGGGAAGTTGATCTACCAATTTACCGAAACGGGGCCCACAATTTGGCGTCTCATCTTCTAGGGTCAGGTTTTTGGATCTTTAGGGTTTTCCTTTGTTTCTAAACAATAAATAGGCCTTCGAGTCTCATTGTAAGACAATTCAGAGGCATGTGGCTATCGCATCTCTTCTCAGAAATATACTACCATCGCCCAAGCTGGTTTATTTCCATTACTGTTTGTAAGCATATTTCAGTATTTTACATCAATGAAATGAAGTATTATTTCCACTGCATATATGTTTTCATGGTTATCTCTGTAATTTGTTGTCTTCCTGTTTAAATCTGGATCAGTGGTATTAGAAGATGAAACGCCAAATTGTGGGGCCTATTTGGGTAAATTGGTACATCATCTTCCTGGGGTCGTAACTTTGGCATATGATCTTCATTTAGCATGCACAATATCTCATTAGAAAAATTTATTTGAGAACTACAACTTTGGGAAGAGAAGCATCAGTCCATGGACCCATGTTGCTGCCAGGTTTCCCAAAAAACGTCGTTTAGGGCCTCAAAATGGCTTCGGAAGTTCAGGACCCGAAAAATAGCTAAAAATAGTAAATTGTGCTACAATTTAGGAAATTGAAAATGATGAGAGAAAGAGTGGTGGGGATCCAGGTGGAGTTGACTGGTGGCCACCAATATCCACTTGGATCACATGTTGTTTCCCCTAGCCTCCCACAACCTATAAGGTTGACACCACAACAATTGGAAGAAAGTATAGAAAAAATGATTTTTTACAGTTGTGATAGCAAATACATTAAAGGTCATACGGGTGCTGAGAAGAAATTAGTTTACATAGATTGTGAAGAGGAGGAAGAAAAGGATGAAGAAATCTCAAAATAAGAGGATATACACCAGGAACCAACCTGAGAGAAGCAAGAAATGAATCATGCTATATCTTGTAATGCATTCGTAGGAATTACCATTGCTCAAACTCTAAAGATAGAAGCACATATCAAGAAGAAAAATATTGAGGAATTGAAAGCTCACATCGAGTATAAACAAGAATTTCTCCAACTTTTAAAGGATAACCTCATTTTGGTGAAAAATCGAATGAAATAACAGGGAGATCAACTTGGACGTGGAATAAGTTTTGATGTAGGTGACTGGGTAATTTTACGGATACAGCCATACAAATAAAGGTCCCTCAAGCAAGCTAAGAAATATTGTTACTATGGCATACAAATTGGATCTCCCTTCATATTCTGGAGTGTACCTAGTTTTCCATATTTCATGTTTAAAGAAGGTTATAGGTGACAAGCTCCAAGTTAAAACAATATTGATAGGACTTGACTAGGAAGTAAAAATCATATTGGAACCTAAAGCAGCCATAGGTATAGGAACTTGACAGCTACAAAATTGATCAATTTCAAAGTATCTCATCAAGTGGAATAACTTATCCACTAAAGATTCCACATGGGAGGCTGAGAATTTTATACATAAGCATCCAGAACTACTCAATCATTGAGGAAAAGACTTTTTGAAGGAGAGGGGTAACTTAGGTGCCTATACTACTAGTGTAGACCCTTATTGTTATTAGTGAAACCCCCTTATTGTACAAGTGTGCCCATGTATTCCCAATATTGTTATTATTGTGCCCCATAGAAGCCCACTATTGTTATTGTCGCACCCTTACAGTATTATTTTTATGTAGGCTTTGGTTATATTTTGACCCCTTAGATTACTATATCTAGAAAGGAGGTCTTATCATTTTAATGATCCAAGAATTTTTCATTTGTGTAATGTAAAGGAGGTTCACCCCTTAAAGAGGCTATTTTTTAAGTCATTTATCTATCTATTATTTGATTTTGTGAGTTGGTTGTAGCAACTTAGCTTGGCCTATGAAGATAATTATATATCTATGCATGTTCGAATCCTACTAAAAATCATGGAGAAATCATGCTAAAAAATGTGGAGAAATAAAAGAGGACCTTAACACAATAAAATTCATGCTTTATTATGTATTTGGGGAGAAATTTGTCCACATAGGTTTAACCAGATGGTGTTTGTCGAGAAAATATGTCGCTTGAAATGAGGAATAGAATTTCGTAAGTGAAAATCTAAAGTGGAACTAGCAACAAAATAGATCCTTACCAACATTAATCAAATTCTTGTTCACCCAGGATGACGTTTAAATTGTTGCATTTCTTGTAGAAGGGGAACCCTCTAGAAAGGCATCAACGATAACACCTAGCCATAATACGATTTCTAACATAAGAGGCCATATTTAATTACAAAGCATTGAAAATTGTTAAGAAAATATTGGTCCGTATTGTAGTCAAAGGTATGCATTGTCAGGTCATTCTACTTAAGATGTAACCATTTGATCTAATGGGTAGTTGTGCATGCTTTGAGAAGCAAGATAGAAGTTGTTATTTTTTAAAGATATAATGGGTTGTATGCATTATCTCCATATGGTTTGGTTTATATATGTGTGATAGAGCAGTGGTATATATATATGATTTCACTTATGCATTGGAATGTCCCTCCATGTTCCTCAAAATTCCTCCATATGTGTTGGTTCATTGATATTTTTCCTATCTAGTTTTCAAATGTGCTAAATATCATTGCTTGAAGCTTGACCATTATTTTCAATAAAATGTTTGTGAGTTGTACATTGAAGTATGTTGGTTATGTTTATGTGATTTGATTAATTTTGGGGTTGCTCGAAGTTTCATATCAAATGAGAAGCTGTTGAGAATGCCTTCGATGTCTCTATATTAAAAGTTGCAATCTGGAATCCATTTTGATTTCTTATAGCGGGAATAGAAATATGTAGATATATGTGGGTTATAGTTCAATGTGTGAAGTTAATTCAAAAAGCTTTGGAGACCATTGGACCATGTTTCCAATTCTTCCATCTCACTGAAGAAGGGAGTAAGTTGTTAATTTGGCATTGTATAACCAACTTGAACCTCAAAAACATAATTCTATTTGAAAAGTGGCTCAAATTACTAAAGTGTTAGAGTTATTGAATGATTTGATACACTTTTCTACTGACCGCGCAATCCAAGTTAACAAATACATTTATTCCAACACTAAAATCTTTCTACAAAATAGGAGGAAAATATTTAATTTTTGTAGCTTGAATCACAACTTCAGTGAGAGGAGTTACAGAAGAGTATTCATCATTCTTAACTTGTATTTTTTTAGGACAATCCTCTCTTTGAGACTAAGACAAAATTCCATCAGATGTGACGAACTAATCAAGTCACTGAAGAAGAAGATCTACATATAAATGAAAAAATTCAGCCTTCACTTGCCAACCCCATCATTAGACCTCGGGAAGAGATCATCCAGTGTGGACGTATTTATTTCTCTATGATGTTGCTTTGGTTTCATTTCCATTTTAATATGTGAAATCACCGGGTCAAATGTTAGATTTATTGCTGGATCTAACCTGAAATTGAAGCAAAAGTCATTGCGGGAGGAACGTTTCCTATTTTGGAAGACTGAGACTAGTAATCCTTGAAGAATGTCTAGGCTGCGAAATAAATATCATAGAAGATCTGCGTAAAGAGGAATCAATCCACACCTTTTGTTCTTGTGAACCACCAAATCTTGAGCCAACTTGAGATGATCACGAGGCCCATCTTTGATGGTCAAGATATTGCACAGAGTAAATATATTTGTAGAGTAAATATGATTTGCTAGGTGTGAGATCCATTGCCGAGCCACTTTCCTTTGCTTCCAACCGTTATGTATGGTTGTTGAATGTCAGACGCTGAATTTTGTGGAGAGAATACTAAGCGCTGGAATTGTCAACGCACGGAGGAAATAAATCAAAGAAGGTGTTGAAGTATTGTTTGCAGATATGCGAAGTTCCAATCACGTGGAAGAAATCATATCATTCAACGTGGTGCATTGGAGGAGAAGAGGAACACCTCCCTCCAACAACAGAGAGTGCCCTGTGTTGATAGAGAAGTAGGCACGATCATAGTTAAATCCATGAAAAAACACAATTCAAAAGGGTCTATATTTTTATTGGATTGGTTGTTAGAAGAACAGTATGCACTGAACAACCTCGGCTTTTTAGAAAGGTATCCACATGATCTCTTTATCTCCCGAACCTAACCAATGCATTGTGCGTGCTTTATCATTTTACACTCATTAAACTTAAAAGTGTGAATGTGAATTCACCTTTCATAAAGTGATTTTATAAAATCCATAAAATTGTTTTTTAATGGAAGTTTAAAAGAAAGGTAAATGAGTGAGAGTGGATTTACTTGACATGAAATTGGAGATGCTTTTTTATATGCATGAAAGTGGTGAGATTGTGAGTTGAAAGGATGGTATTTTGCTCTTTGAAATTGAAGAAATAAGGAGTGTTTCTATTTGCATTTGGAGTGATAAGGTTCATTACATTTTGTAAATTTGAAGAATATTTTGTGGAGATATAAGGGTCTTATTTTTGTATTTGGAGTGATAAGTGGAGAGATAAGTGGCTTTTTTTTTTGTAAATGTGGAGTGATAGAAGTCAAGTGAAAGTTGTTATTGTGATCCATAGAAAGGTTGAGTCAGTTTTTTTTTTAAGACATTTTTCTTTCAAAAGTTCTAGAACTCTGATTCCAAGAAGATGTTGTGAAGTTGAGCCATTGTGTACTCCAAAGTTTAATAAAGATATAATTTTTGTGGTGCTAATGTGTCCTAGATCCGCCCGAAATTGAATAAGGGGATCTAATGTACACTATGTGTGTTTGATGGAGCATGTGTTTTATGGCTTCATGTTTTTTCTTTTTGATTTGTGTCTAGTTTTGACACATAAATGATCTCATTTAACACACATGAAATTCAATGCCAACAAGCACAATACCTGTAACGAAATAGCTGCAAGGAAGGATAATCAAGCTCAACACATGCATTTGTGTCACTACAACAAATAGTCAAAGTTTTCAACATCGACATTCTACCTCAACAAACAAATTCACTCAATACAATCAAGTTCATGCATATGCAACCTCTGGAATTTCAAAGCAAAGTCTACATCAACATTCTTGCAAACAAATTTAAGAACTTGTAAATCAAATTCCAATTGCATTGCATTGTAAGGGTGCATTCTCAGTTGAAACTGACACCCATGTTTTGATTTGCTCAGAAGTCAAGTGCGTCAATCCTCTTCCACTTAGTCAAATTAAAACAAGTGAATTCTTTGTTTTATGTGAGTCATTAAAATCATCGTAAGCTTCTTTGGGTGCATTTTCGACAGTGTTCGACACCCTTCCTTAAAGCAGAATCAAGTGAATGCATGAATTTAAACTCTAAACCAATCAAGCAACAAGTTCACATCTCCTGCAGGAAAGCGTGAGTAGTCATTCAAGAAATTTTCGTCAAAAACTACAAAGTTCAAACCTTCAAGCAAGCCAGAGTGAAGTTCATTGTAGCAACCATCAAAGCAACCAAACACGTTCAACTCTAACACCAATCAAGCAAGTTGAGATCAACATCAAGCAAGCATGGCTATTCCTTCAAGTGAGCGTGAAGTCATCAACTAGGGCAAGTGAGCATTCACGCAAACGCGATCGTCATCAAGCGAGCGTGGATTCCAGAGTTTAAGTAAGAAAGTTCTATAACTCTAGCAAGTGTTCCCAGCAAGTGCAATAAGCAACAAATCAAGAAAGCATGCCATTCATGTCCCATAGCAAGCGAGCCTGTCAAGCAAGTAACAAAATTAAGTGAAATAGTTCAAAGCACGACATCTACGACAAGCGAGCCTGATTTCAAGTGAGTAAGTTCATATGGCGCAACATATTCAGTTGTTAAACATTCTTCACAGTTTGATCATCTCCAATGATGAAGACATGGTGCACATCAGCAAAGAAACTCTTGCTGATCTTTCATGGCATATACAACAAACACATGAAACCATTGAGTTTCTTCAACTAGAGTCGCAACTACAAAGAGATGAGCTACAACAGAAAAGTTCTTCTTCCAAGTCATTCACCCATCCAAACAACTTCAAGTGTCGAAGTTTTTCATGATCAAACTCAAATTTCTTCCAAACACATCATCAAGCCATGGGAAGAAATTAAAAATAACAAGAATCGTCGAGGCTTAAGATATGTCACTAATGACACCAACTTACATCTCCCAGATTATTCCAAGCCAATTAAATTCGTGAGTGTAGGATTTCTTGAACCACTCACCTCAGTAGGTTCTAAGAAAGTTGTAGACAAACAGAATTGCACGCAACCTGATGTTGAAGTCCAATTGAAATGTTCTCATTGTCAAAGAACCGGTCATATGGAAGATCAGTGTTTTGATCTCCATCCTTGTTTCCATTGTGGCAAGCCCAATCATTTCTCAGAAAAATGTCGTAACCAACAAAAATAAGCCAAGTTGAAGATACATTATGAATGGATTGATCCTTGGGAATGGTCATCTACAGTCAAAAGATTGTCTCAGTTCTACAATCGACTACAATCACACATAGTGCAGACAATAGTGAACCGGTGATGGTACTCTCATGCAGTTGAACGAGGGAGTACAATAGTGAAACTCTCCTACACCTAAAGGGGGGGAGTTCAAATATATTTTGGAGAAGATTGTCTTTCCTTTCAGCTGACAAAGGGGGGAAAATGTCAATGAAATTGACAAGTGGTTGTCAGACTGAAAGTCTCGACAACATCAGCGAAGCCCCCAGTGGGCATTTGTCATCAGCCGTGAGCATCAGCAAATTCACCAGTGGGCAACCATCATCAGCAAATACGCCAGTGGGTGTTCATCAAATTGTGTTAGTGGACACCAGATGATGTTTTCAAGAAAAGGACAGTTGGATCCTTTTGTGGCTTCGCACATGATGGAGTTGTCAAGCGTCATTCAGAGATGAATCAGTCATGCAGCTGACTTAGTCTCTTCATATTGCAGTTTCTTCAGCATCCAGATTTGGCAGTTTTTTCAGGCAATATTTTTTAGGATCAACATGAGAACTTGGAAGATGGTTCCTCGTTCTTATTTTGGATTTATCATTGATGGGAGGAATGTTAGCCTCTCTCATAAAACAATAAAAAATACAAAAATAAATAAACTAATTAAATATTCCATGTTAGGAATTTGTGCCTAACTCTTGGGTTGTTCCTCTAAGATATGAGTTAGTTTAGGTAACTCCAATATTGGTGTGTGTCTAGTGAGAAATTATCTCAACCAAAGGAGAAATTCTCTCAACCAAAAGTGTCTAATATAGAATGCACTATCTTGAGAACACTATCTCTCATCTATTTATTCGTAACAATATATTCAATTATTTTAAGATGAATGAAGATGAGAGAGAATAGATGAGGCTTCAGTCTTTTTCCAGCAATATTTTTTTCTAGTTTCGTATTTGTGTTTACTGCAATATGTTTCTGAGTTGTTTTAATATGTATTACTCTAAGGGTTGGTGTGGAATCTGAACATTCAAAGGGAGTCCAAGGGAGCACTTGGAATATGAGACCAAGGGTAATGAGACTTGTATAAATATGTATCATTGTCAGTAATAATCAATTCAATCTTGTTCCTTCATATCTTCTTGCCTAACAATAGTTTTTTTTAACAAGATGTTTTGATTTGAGGGTTGGTTTGAATGGACCTATTGTGTATATTTTAGATGTAGTTTGAAATAGTTAGAAAGGTATTGATTCACCTTGTATTACATACATCCTAGATGCATGAGTGAAAGTGAAAAGGTATGAAATATAAATGATGATGTGCTTAGATTAATGAGGAACTTGTTCCAGTGTTTGAATAATAGTTTGTCTTTTGAATGAAGGATTATTAGATATAGTGTCTAGGTACTATTTAGTTACTGAACATAAAACGTTCTTCACGTATAAATATGCATCATACTATTTCATTTTTGTTTTTAGAATATTTGAGTTAGTTTCACAATTCAAGAAATATTGTAAAATAGGCTTCGATACTTCTTCAAAGGAAATCATTATATTTGGATTTATTCCTTTGGTAATGTGTTAATGTATGTATTTATACATATCCATTCTATTGATTGTTTATAAATAAGAAGAATACATTTTTGCGCTAATGTTGATATTTGAATGATTTTTGTTTTCAACTTTTAATATGGGTATTAATGCTTGATGCTTTCACACTTACCTCAAATGCCCAGTTTTGTTTATTTTTAAGTAATATAAACATTTATATCAACCACATCATTTTTTGTGAACATAGTAAATCTTGGCACTTATAATCACCAATTGCATTCCTTTCTAGAGATTTTTTTTTGCAATACATGACAGTTATGTGGAATAGACTGAAAAACATAAGGCAAGTTTATTGTAGTTCTACTCTTTCATTGAGAAATTGTAATATTGTTTCCTGAGTAAAATGTAAGGCAGATTTTTTTCTTTGTGATTGGAAGCATATCCTTACTAATATTTTTTCCTTTCGACAATTGAATAGTACATTAGCTCTATTATACTAGAAGGAGTGAGGAAAATGAAATTGTATTCCTTCATGCATCAAAATCATGTAAACTACAAGAATTCATAATCCATTTTTCCTATGGAACACTTAGTTTAGTATTTAGTTCCTCAGCCTAGATAGAACTAAGTGTTGACAGCCTAGAATTTTTTGGCAACAGCAAGGGGGATCTCCCCGGTGTAGGTTCCCACCTAGAGCTTGCACCGTTTGCAGTAGGGATCCCTTTTAGTATGTAGGCATGGTTTTCATTCAGTTGTGTTGAGCTTGGTTCAGACAGAGGTGAAATATGAACTTAATTGAAAGCATGGACCTCAATAAATACAAGGAAATAATTGAAAAATATCATATGCCGCGTGAACCATGAATAGCTAGACTATAAACAAGACAAAACTTATGTAAAGTTATTGTTTGTAGGCTTCAAGTAAGACTCATGTTTCTCAAGATAATGTCCTTAGCAATTGTAAATTAATTCACAATGATTAAACATCTATGAGCACAAATAAAGGTGCAGTCAAAACGGATTATACCAATAGTAATGAAATAGTTCACCGACATAGGCATAGAGTTAGCGAATCAAATACCATTCATATGAATAAACACAAAGTTTGTAGTATGAGACAACATATGAGGAGACCGCACATCAAAGAGCTTTTAGGAACATGTAATCCATCAAGTGAATAAAATAATCATGGCATTAGAACATAAAAGATCTGAAAAATCCAATTGTGGAAACGTACAATCACTCCTTGCATAAATTAGAAGAGCATAAATTCTCTTAAGTAATATGTATGTATGTCCAAAAATGTCTTTAGAAAAACGTCCTTTACAAATGAGGCATGAGGGTGTATTTAAAGGGTGATGGTGACTCTGGGCCTACCCTTGAATCTTGAACCTCCTCATGAATTTTGATCTACCTGATGACTTTTGGTATTCCACATGTCCTTTCATATTCACAAAATTTTATATGCTACTGAAGTAGATACATCACAAAAAAAAAAGATATCAACCTAATTCGCTAATTTAACAATGGCAAGTTCTGGAATGTCAAGACCAAGTTGTTCCATTAAGTATGTGTCCCATAGGTTGTATTCTATTGCGATGCGAGTGATCTGCGACTGATCTTCATCATGTCTATGTAGGAACTCGAGTGCATCTCGGATGAGGGTGGTCTATTTGGCATGCACTTGGTTGTTCAAGTTTACGAGTTTGGTGTAGATCCTCACTGGTTCTACCACATAATGCATGATATTTTCTTTGGTTATTGGCATGTCTTTTTTGTGAGCTTTTTGTTTATATGTCTCTACGAATGCCTGTACTTCCTTCGAGATCTCATATTGCTTCCTCACCTTTCTGATTTCTCCTATAGAGGGGACCCCATGAAGTTGAATCATAGATTCTAAGTTGCTGAATAGATGTTTGAAGGATGCCAATACCCTGTCCACATCTTTGGTCAATTTGTCCTTAGACTAAATTTTGATGTGGAGTTGAAGCTTGGTATTCTGCATGGTGATCCAATCCTCATTAGGAGGATGTCAAAGACTTCCTCCTCCCCAACACAACACGTCAAGATCTAATCTGGGCTAAGTTTAAATAGGTTGCCCCTGATCCAAGTGAATGGGGCACTCTTCCCCACAATTCTGCTCTTCTCCTTTGAGGATAGATTCGGAGGGAACTGTGCTGAGACCAAGTAATTTTCTATATCAGCAAACCATGGCGAGAGTACTGAGATAGCAAACAAGTGTTCATTTGGCATCTCGTCATCCATTGTCCCTTCTTCACCTACAGGAAAATCCAATCTAGACAGGAAGTTAGCAACAACATTTTTCTTACCTACCTTATCAACAATAGTCAAATCAAATTGTTGCAACAAAAGTAACCATCTAAGGATACGAGGATTTACATCAGGCTTATTCATTAAATATCTAATCGCAGCATGATCAGTGTGTACGGATGTTTGAAAACCAGTGATGTAGTGTCTGAACTTGTTCAGGGAATGGACTATAGCCAAGAACGCTTTCTCGGTTACAGTATAGTTCATCTCTGCCCTAGACAACTTTTTGCTAACAAAGTATATGGAATATGATAGTTTTTCCTCAACTTTTCCTAAGGGTGCCCCTATGGCTTTGTTCAACGGATCAATGTGGATGTGGAAAGGTAGGGCCCAGTTTGGACCTCTCAAGATCGGGGCAGACACTAGCTTATCCTTCAACTCATCCAGAGCCCCTTGGCAGTCGTCATTCCGTTTAAGCTCAACATCTTTCCCTCAGAGGCTAAACAATGGCGAGGCTAGTTTACTTAAATATTTAATGAATCTTCTCTAATATTGTGCCAAGCCTAGAAAACTCCAAATGTCTCTTACTTTTTGAGGAGGTGGAACCTTTTGGATGATAGCAATTTTGTTAGGATCCACCTATAATCCTTGTTGAGAAATTATATGACCTAGCACAGTCCCTTTAGTCATCAGGAATTCACATTTTTCGGGACTGAGGGACAGGTTCATCTCAATACACTTTGTTAAAACTTTTCCTAGGTTAGTCAATGCTTCTTGGAAGTTGGACCCATAGGGAGTAAAATCATCCATATAGATTTCCATCGAATCATGAACCAGTTCAACAAATGTGCTCAATATTGTTCTCTGGAACATGGCATGAGCATTGCATAACCCAAAGGGAAGGAGCCAATAGGCAAAGGTATGCCATGGACAAGTGAAGGTGGTCTTATCTTGGTCCTCCGGGCTGATTTGGATCTGATTATACCCGCTGAATCCATCTAGGAAAGAAAAGAACTTATTTCCTGCCAGTCCATCCAACACTGGATCTATGAAAGGCAAAGGGAAATGGTCCTTCTTGGTGGTTTTGTTAAGTTCTCAGTAATCTACATAGATTCTCCACTTCCCCTTTTTTTGGGCACAAGCACTAGAGGTGAGACCCACTCACTGTCTGAGATGGGGTGGATGAATCCTACATCAAACAATTTTTGCAATTCTTCTCTGGCAATGTCTTTAAGGGCTAGATTCATTGTCCTCTAAGGCTTCTTGACTGGTTTACAATCCTCTTTAATTTAGATGTGATGGGTACAGACCGAAGGGTGGACTCCTTTCATCTCCTTGTAGCTCCAAGTGAAAGCATCCAATTGATTGTTCAATAAGCTACGCAGTTCCTTCTCCTGGGAGGGAGATAGGGAGGAGCTGAACTTTAAGGTTATTTCAAGGCCAAATTCCACACACTTAACTCTGGGAGAGGTTGGATCAGTCACACAGAGGTCCATTAAAGCACCGGCTTGGGTATCTTCCACCAACTCTACTAATGACAGTGCACCAGGAGGTGAGTTTTGAATCAAATTCTCAATCAGGTCATCCTCATTTTGAGGGCCTCCCCTAGTGGCTTCTACTGTGCACAAAGGTGCAGAGTAGACCTCATCCTCATCTCCCTCTTCTAACCAGAGGGGTAAGTCATGTTCTAGCATAGGTTGGGTAGGAGGATAGAGGACTAGCTATTTGGACATAGGCCCATTCTTGATGGCCATGCTTCCAGCTTGACAATTGATGTAAGCATCAGCAGTAGCTAACCGAGGCCTTCCCAAAATGAGGGGGTATCTAGTGAGCTTTGCCTTTGGCTGAAGGACCAAGAAGTCCACAGGGTACTCCCAAAAGTCAACAGAGACTACGACATCTTCCATAATCCCTTCGGGAGTCACGGTGGAGCGGTCTGCTAAGTGCAGTATTGTCGAGGTCTTCCTTAAGGAACTCTGAAGGTTTAGTTTAAGCATAGTGTCCCTGGTCGTCACATTAATGGAAACCCCTAGATCAATCAAGGTGTGGTGGATTATGGTGCCATTGATGTGGACATCAACTACAGGACTCCCAGGGTCCAAATATTTTGGACAGATCACTTGCCCCAGCATTAGATCGGACAATTTTCCTATGACATTGATAGTCTGGGCATCTCTCTTGCACCTACCTGGGTGCCTGAAACACTTCTCCTTGATCAATTTGTTGTATATTGGTACATATTTTATGGCCTGGAGAAGTGGTATTTTCACACACAACTACTTAAGTTCTCCTAGAAGTTCAGTCTCCTATGGTTTTGGTTGCATGGTTACTGTTAGTCGCTCAGGAAAGGGTGGAATGGCTTTGGGTTCACTTTCTTGTTTTTCTTCCTCGTCCTCCAGGGGAGGAAGTTGGTGGTCTAGAAGGACCTTCCCAGATTGCAGGTTGATCTCCTGGAACAACATAGGTAGGGCATGTTGTCTCCCCAATGTATACCTACTGGGCCTGTTTGTTGTTGGGGTTCGGGTTCGGTTGGGCAGGCATCTGGGGTTGTCTTGGAGGAGCAGGAGGTAATGGTTGTGGTTGAGCAGGGGGTGGAGGAAGAATGGTGGAAAGAGAGTTGTATTGGGGCCTCCACCCCTGCAATGGTACATTCCACTGAGGCTGTGGTTGGACATATGAGTGAAATGAATGAGCAACAGGTTGAGTATGGTATTAATATGGATAAGACCACGGAGGAGGTGCGGACTAGGAAGGATGAGGAGGGGGACCCCAAGGAGGTATTTGAGTGGATTGGTTGGGGCTATAAAAATCTTGGGATGTCCCTTGCATCCCCTGCTGGTAACGTCTCAGCCCATGCGGCCTCCTTTGGTTGAGGAAGTAGAGAGGTTCATTGGTTGCCTCAGTCCCCTAGTACATGGCTTTGAACCCGAGCAAGGTTGGGCATTGGTTTGTGGGGTGGTCTTCCTCACAAATGAAACATACTTCTACTGACTGCAATGGACACTCGTTCTTAGGGTGCTTCCTCGTACATTGGGGACAGAAAATGGCCAAAGCCCTCTCAGATTCCTCTTTCTTTTGTTGGATTAAGAAAATATCGAGTTGCATGGCAATGGTCTGTCTCATATCACTTTTGAGGTCTTCCATCTGATTAGAAAACTCGTGCTTGGAGGAGGTGGTACTAGTTGAAAGTGGAATCCCCCTACCTCTTTTCCGGGCTACCCTAGAATGGTTTCTAAACGCAGTCTTTATGTCCTCATAAGGTAGTTGGTAGATGTCTCCTCCAGCTAGTGAAGGGTATCTAGCATGTCTTCAGGGACTCCTCAGAGCAGAACCAGCTTCAAAGATTCATGGTCAAGTGTGCACCTGACCCATTTATAACTAAGTTGGAACCTTTCCTCGTAGTCTTCTAAAGACTCGTCATTTTCCATGGTCTTCTGAAATATCTCTCCCTTTGTTTCTTTTAACCTGCAGTAGTCCTGGTATTTGTTGCTAAAGGCTTGCTGCATCTAAGCCCAAGTGGTGATGCTATTTCCAAGTAACCCCATGAACCAGCGCAGTGCTGTATCCTTGAGGGTAGAAGGAAAGAGTTTGAACTTTTGCTCGTCCTCGGCATATTCATAAGTTCGACAAAGGACAAGAAACTCAAACAGGAAGGTATCAGGGTTTATAGCTATCAATCCATGGAAGTGAGGTAAGGTTGAGGGACTTATGTTCTTCATTTTCATGTCCCCATTGGTCTCTCGGATGGGAAAGGCACCTTCTATTCTCTCCTCATTTCCTATACCATTTCTGTGTTTAGCCATGGTCTCAGGAGGGATGTTCTCTTTCTCTTCTTCTGTTATAGGATCTTCGTATATCTATGGAGGTTCACCTATAGGTTCTTCTAGATCACGGCCACCAAAGAAGAGAGAAGGGTGACTCAGTGATGTGGTGGGGGTGTTGGGTAAGAATTTTTCGGTATTGTCTCTATTCCTACGAGGCATGAAATGAAAGATTTTTGGTTGCTTTTGTTTTTTTTTTTCTTCTTGTACCTGAAAATTGAAAGAGATTGAATTGCAACTAACTAAAATCTATCTTGCTGAAATGAAAATGTGGAATTGAAATGAAGGTAGGAATGGACTAATCTCATAACTAGTTAGAATACCTGTTCCAGGTCCAGCAACAAAGCAAGCAATCTGAAGCTAGTGATCTAATTTATCCCAGCTAGGTAAGCCAACAATCATTCTTCTGCCCACTCTCTAGCCACCATCTAGCCAGCACCCGCCCACCGCCATCAATTTAGCTAGCGGCAAGCCAGCCGTCAAGTTCATTGTCTCTAGTTTGCAAGAGAGACCCATCTAGCCAGATTTGACCAGCCCCGGCCTGTTTGTTTCTTGGACTAGCCCCTGCCAGTAACGAGCAATGCAAGTAACGATTGGCCAATCAATGCCTTAACGAATTCAAAGCCAGCTCAAAAATCCAGCGATCTAATTCATCCCATTGGTTCAATCCAACGATCCCATCCATCCTATCCAGAGAAGCAGCGATAAACGCCTCAGAATGAAATTGCAGGAATGAAATGCTACTCTACGCTTGCAAAATTGAAATGCTACTCTACGCTTGCAGAATTGAAATGCTAATCTAAGCTTTCAGAATTGAAATGCTAATCTACGCTTGCAGAATTGAAATGCTAGTCTAGGAAAGGAAGAAATTCGTAGTCTACTTTTGCGGAAATGAAATTGCAGAATGGAAATGAAATAAACTACTTAGCAGAAGGTTGTAGTAGAAAACAGAAGAAAAGCAGCAATCACAAATACTTTGATGCTTGCACGACAACAGTGCCAAAAATAATGGTGGGCTCCAGTATTGCAGCAATAATGCTGCAACCCCTAGGACTCCCTTCTTTACTTTTATCAACCCGATAGTTCATAACAAACTTGGAAACGAGGGCATTGTATTCACAAGTACTAGCTCTTGCCGCGACTATCACCTCGTCAGCTGGCACAAGTCTGCTAGGAGCTTAAGCCAACTTCTATGAGATTTGAGAAGAATCTTTTTAACTGATGGACGGAAGCTAACTCAAAGGAAGATAATATACTTGCAAAAAGAAACTGAAAAGCTGAAAGGAAATGCAAACCCTAGCAAACCCTAATTTTACCGGCTAGCCCTACTGATGCAAGAAAGAGGATGCAAGCTACTGAAATAGATGTCATTGACTTATAGGAAGGTAAAATACATGTGTCTAAGCTACTTCTATCTGAAGAAAAGATCTTTTTGTATTTTTGACTAAGTTGTAAGAATCATCATGCGTGTGATTCAACTGTTTTTTACTATGCAGAGGTGGATTGGCGAGAGGAAATGCTTGCAGGAGGTCAGGAAGGTTCGAAGAGGGCCTAAGGGGTCCCTAGCACCCTTCCAGAGAGTTTCATAGAGGTTGGCTATCAAGAGACCGCTTTCATGAGCTTCTACAGGAAGTCTGCAGGGGTTCTACAAGATGTTTTGGAATTTCTATAGGATGTTGTGTAATTTTCTACAGGATGTTCAAAAAGGGGATTTTGGAGGATTGATGGAGGAAGAAATGTGAAGGAGTGGGTATGGAGGTGAGGTAAGGGTGTGAGGAGGTCCAGGACTTGGTGGATGGAGCTGAGGAGTGGCGAGGATGGTTAGATTTGTTCAAGGAGGGGTAGAGCAATGTTGCAGAAAAATATGGGGATTTAGGGCAAAGCGAGCAAATGTGGCAAAAACGTAAGGAAAGAATCCAGTTTGGAGGATGGAGTAGGCAAGATTGATGGATTACGGGGAGATAAAGAAGTATTATAGGTGCTCTGCAAGTTATTTTTCAAATTGAACAACCAAAGACTTGGAAAATAAAGGAACTAATTTCTTTGACCTAATCTGACCTAGATAACAATAAAGAAAACGAACAGAAGTCTATTTGCAACAAAATTTTGTGAATTAACCATGCAAATAAGCAATCATGAACCTAAGCATACAACCACAATTGATATCAACTTCGACAAATGAGAATCTGACACTAATAGTTGCATGGTGAAGCAAAGAGAGTGTTTTTGGTGGCAGCAAGGTCACCTTGGTCCCAGCTCATGATCCCAATGAGGGAGAGGTGAGATCTGAGGTGCTTGATAGCCTTTTTATGAAGATCTTCCTTGTTATTAACATATCAATCAATCTGAACGTGAAAATCCTTCTTAACCATCAACTTTGATCTAGGTAACCAAGCAAGACTCTAATCTACTTAACAAAAATTATTTTGCAAAGACATAAAAAGAAAATAAAAATACACAAAGGAAGTTATATAAGAAGGATTTCGAAAGACCTTTGTCGACGCGTTTCGAACCAACTAGTGTGGTTCATCGTCAGGACAAGTTGAAGAGACAGATCAAGTCTAGCATGTTAAATAGTCTGAGCAGAGACTCCAACAGCTAAAAAGTACTAACTGTTATTTCGTGACCCAAGGAACGAGTCAAATTTCCATTTA
>APFE030501477.1:0-18545 GCA_000404065.3 Pinus taeda
AACAATAAATTAACAACTAATAAATGAATAATTGTTAATGGTAGAGATTATTTAATATTAATGTATAATGATGGTAATTCTATTTCAAATTATATGGTTAATATATTATAATTAATTAGATATACTAAAATCATTATTATATTTAATAATAAAATTGTTTTAATAATAATAGTAAAAGTATTAGTATTAGTATTAATATCAATATCAATATCATCCTATGTAGTATAATAAGAATAAGTAGAATAAGTAATATTAATATCTTGTATAGCATAGATTGTGTATTAATAATTTTGACACTGCTAATATATTATTATAGTATTATAGGATATAATAATAATGATATTGAATTTTTTATGATTTTTATTAATGTTATTACTAGTGTTTTAATAATGTTATTTTAATAATCTTATTATATTACTCTTATAGGATATAATAATAATGATATTCATTTTTTAACGATTTTTATTAATGTTAGTGTTTTAATAATATTATTTTAATAATCTTAT
The DNA here is from genome assembly GCA_000404065.3 of Pinus taeda. Taxonomy (NCBI): domain Eukaryota; kingdom Viridiplantae; phylum Streptophyta; class Pinopsida; order Pinales; family Pinaceae; genus Pinus; species Pinus taeda. Next base: position 507 of record APFE030501477.1, read on the forward strand.
TATATTTTTTATTTAGAATAATGTAGCAAAGGGGAGGGGAGGAAAGGGGAGGGGAGGAATATTGAAGAGGAAATTAAAAGGGATGGTTTATTTAGACGACAAGGTAAGAGAAGTGTTAAATGAAGTAGAAATTAAGATTTGTTAAGAAGGTTGAAGAGGGAATCCAATTGTTTCTAATCTCTATGCTATTGTCTTTGTTTGAATTGTTAATGTTTTTTATAATCTCAAAAGCTTCTCTAAAACATCTTTTCAAATAATGGTTTTCTCTAGCAATAATTTCAATGTTCTCAAAGTTTATAAGGTTCTTGTTTCTAATGGAGAGCTCAGTAAGGGAAAAAGAGTGAACAAATTCATGTATGATATCAACAATGTGTTCTTTCATACTCGTTTTAAAAGCATTTTACAAGATCTTCCATTTTCCCTAATGTAGAATTTGTCACATGAGAAGGTTATTTCATAAATACCTTGGTGTTGATGTGGGTCATTGTTATCTTTGAGGAACCTTATCTCTTACTTTATAATTTTCATAGTTTTGAAAGCAATGGTTAAATTTATTTTCCTTGGAATTTTGGCGATTTTATCAGTGACAACTTTGATGTATGGAAGACAAATTATTTTTCATGGAGGTTGGGGTCCTTGTGGGTAGAGACTTCTTTTCTCTATTTCTTTAAAATTTTTGATGATTTCTTTCTACTTGTAGTCAATTCTTTTGAAAGCCTTAATCATATGGTTCTTCTTTTTATCATCGTGCTCATAAACAATAATTTTTATGGCCTTAATCATAGCAAGCAACCACTTTCCCTAATCGACTACATGTACAGTTACCAATGCAGCAATAATAGTTGTAACTTCCTGAAAATGTATCAGTAAGAGGTCCTCTTTTGCGACCTCAGTTACTTGTACAACCTAAGCCAAATCCTAATAATAAGGTAGCACAACAAATTGAAACATCAATTATCCCCACTTATTTTATCTCTCATGTGGAAGGTAACAAGGTACGACTATGATCAAGGAAATAGTAAATTATATAGTTTCCCCTCTTATCATAAAAAATAAGGAAAACAATTTGCTAAAGGAAGAAGCTATGACTCAAGGGTGATTTGAAAAATAACATGTTGAACCCTCTATTGTAGTCTGGATCTTTCTACTCCAAGCTGTTAAATATGTTACAATTTAAGTAAAAATAGTAAGGGAATTATGTGTCAAGGAACCTGGTAGGAAACATCAAGATCCACTAGGCTATGCATGTAGTAGATAAACTATCAAAACTAATTTTACGAGAGGTTCCACCTACCAAATATGAGGATCCTAGGATCCTAAAGTGATTTTCAAGATTGGGGCACCAACCATTCAAAGTACCTTGCTTGATTTGGCTGCTATAATTAATATAATGACTAGGGAGATTTTTGAAATGCTTCGTTTTTCCAATTTAACACTAAACCCCACTATGCTAGAACTGGGTGAAATTTCTAAATTTCCTCTAACGGAATACTAGATTTTAGTTGATTCCTTCTAGTACCTAGTGGATTTGTAGAGTTGCAACCTAAGGCATGACTTGGAGGGCATCCCTTAATCATAGGAAGACTTTGGATAACCATTACAAATTATTTTATTAGTTGTATATTTTGGTTTCTGACGATATTTGATGGGACTACCAATAATTCTATTCTATACCCCCTATCTAAGCCAATTATTGAATGTGAGAATCCTTTAAGGTCTGAATTTGAACTATATGAAGATGATACATATCCACTTCTCACTATTACAAAAGCCTTACATTACAAAAATGACAGTGATGATGTCATTCTCGGTTTTATTAATGATCCCTCTATTGTTACAGAACCATTATATCGGTTAGTGAGTTTTATAATGGGAAATCAAGTGAGGAAGAAACTATTTATGATCCTACTATGGATTAAATACCTATTGCTCATTGTCTTAATAGTATTCCAATAGAAATAAATCCTCGAAAGGCCCTAAATATTAATACCAATCTATCACAATTGTTGATAAAGTATAAAGAATATATTACATGGGACTATAAGGAAATAAAGGGTATTCCCTCTAGTCTATGGACTCACCATATTTATTTGAAGTAAGTTTCCGAAGAATGAACCCTGCCTTGAAAGATGTTGTTAAGGAAGAACCTCAAAAAATATTGAATGAAAATTTCATCTACAAATTTTTGATAGTCAATGGGTATCTCCACTTGTTGTAGTACCTAAAAATAATGGAAAATGGAAAATATATGTTGACTAAAACACGCTTAATAAATCCACTCAGAGGGATCATTTCCCATTACTTTTAATTGATCAAGTTAGTGGTGGCATGGGTTGTTAAAAAAAAAAATCCTATTTCTTGATAGGTTTGGCTATAATAAAATTCAAATAACTACTAAAAATCAAGACAAGACTAACTTCACATGCCCATCGGGTACATTTTCCTATAGAGTGCACCCATTTGAACTCTATAATGCACCAACAATCTTCCAACGTGTTGTGTTAGGAATGTTTTTTTATTAGGTTAATGATTGTGTAGAGATATCTATAGATGATTTTGTGCCTTATGATGATGAGTTTGATGAATATTTAAATAATCTTGAAAAGGTACGTAAGTGTTCTATACAGATCCATCTCTCTTTGAGCATTGAAAAGTCTTATATGATGATGAACAAGGGAATTTTACTAGGACACTATCGCTTTGTTGAAAGTATATAGGTCAATGAACTAAACTCAACATTCTCCTTTGAACAAGAATTTTCATGAACAATTTTTGTACATGTAACCATTTATTTGATAGTCAGATCGAAGTGAAAAGTAGTAGTCCAACATGATACAAAGTGCATTAATTTATTCATGGATTGCCCAAGATCTTTCATGATATTCTAAGTTGAATGATGGTTAGTATATTTCAATATTTTGCAAGGTTTTAATGAGGAAAGTTCTTTATATTTTGAACAAAATTGAAATGCACAGGGCTTGGTGCTAAGGGGAGTACAAATTTCTACTCCAAAGGATGCTACTGCCAAAATAACAACAGTACCTCAGACAAGTTTGTGATGTTTTAGTAGAAAAATTTTAGTTCAAGTGACCAAAAATACATTTTTACACAAAGGTGAGGAGATAACAAAAAGGGAGAGGAGTGGATAGAACTTCCCTTTCGCACCCCTAGGAAGATTTAGCTTACTTTATTTAAAAGTTTTTATCTTGTGAAGGATGCTTTGGAATTGTTTTTAATTATCACTTCAAGCAGTTGGAACACCTACATCACAGGAAATTAGTAAACATTCCCTAATACCTTATGAATTCATTCCAATCCATGGTTGATATTTTTAATATGCCAAATATCCAAAAAAAAATGTGTGACAAATTATGTGTTGATTAAGTTGATTATTGTTGATTCACTAGAATGACAAGGGAGTGCAAGGGCAAGGTTGTCGAAAGGATTGGGAGTACTACTCTAGCTCTGGAGGAGGTAGAAGAGTGTGAGATTAAGGATCAAGATGAAGGTAATGAAATAGAGAAGTTAGAGAGGAATATAGGGATGTTTTCCTTTGCTAAAATGAAGGCCTCGGGAGGATGTCACTACAAAAAATTCTCTTATTGATGCACCCACTTATGACTTCTACACTAAAATAGAAATTCATGATGAAACACTAGTGGATATTTTCAGTGGATAGTTTGGAGGTTCTAAATATGGAGCATACCCTATAGAGGAATAACAACCCCTTCAAAGTAAAGTGAAGAAAAGGGTATTGAAGAAATATGTTGGGAGGAAATTCCCAAGGAAAAGTGTTAAAATTGTTGCTACATCATCATCTGATCCATCACTTGGTATCTTCGCTATTAGAAAAGAAATGAAAATGTCATATGATTACGGAAGCAAGGAGAAAGAGTATGAATTTAGGAAAAAATAAGACAACCCCCCACCTAGTAAGTTTGAATTTGATCGGCTATCTCACCGAATTAATTATTTTAGAAAATAGAATGGAAATTAGGAAACAAAATTTCTATGTTTAAGGAGATAATTCAGTTTGAGAAACAATTAGTGTTGGAAAACCTAGTTGGGGTAGAGGAAATACTAGATACATTTTCTGAGACTAGTTTAATTTGGAGACCATTATGAAAAGTCATGCAAAGGAATAAATTCATAATCCAATGAATGCGTTAGTGGGAGTACAAATAGAAGTTGAAGTGGAGAGTGTGAAATTTCATGCTGCACCACAAGAGTTTGCAAAATATGTTATAGAAACACAAGAACCAATAGATTAATTAGAGTAGCCTGAGGAGTTTTGATTGTGCCACAAGAAATTGCTAACAATACTACTATGACGCAAGAACTAGTAGTTGAAGGAGAGTGGCCCAGGGGGAATAAAATTGATGATATACAAGAACCTATTGTGATACTATTGCTACACAAGAACCTGTAGTTAAGGTAGTAGATATCAAATAAAATGGATAAGAATTGAAAGAGCAAGAGAATTTGTAGAAATACATTTAAGCCACCAATGTAACAATAGTGGAGAGAGTAATAGAAGTGGAGACAATAACAACATCACAGTGAGAACAACCTAAGCTTGCAGAGCATTGGAATTCTGATTTTGCACCACCAAAAAGTTCTCTATTTCATTTTCCTCAAACACTAAATTGAAGAACAATGCTGCTCTATGCCCATATCTTCCCCAGTCACGAAATGCCATGTGAGGAACTTCACACAAATTACAACTTTGTCCCCGAGAGTTATCGGGCCTCCCAGCAGAGGTATCTCATACTTATCGGGCTTCGTTGGATGATTTGTTGTCATGTCCCCATTCTTATTTTCATCTATAGTTTAGACACGATGGGTTTCCAAGGAATGTGATGTTGAGGCCGTAGGGGCAGGATGATGTCATTAGGACTCTAAGAGGAGTTTTGAGGGATTTCTAAGGGATCTGATGGAATTCACATTGCATTCACCATCATCTGCACAATTTTCCTTTCATTCAATTGCATTTTGACAACTTAAAAAAAAAATAGTTATTTAATTATAATTTTTATAGGATGGGATGCTTACAAGTGACTTTCAGTGGCCAAAGAGTGTATGGTGGGTGGTTGACAATTTCCCAGATTAAAAGTGACTTTAATTATCCACTTAATTAAATTAAAAGAGGGGAAAATAAATAATTGATGGAAATATGGTGAAAAGTGACTTAATGAATTAAAATAAAATTAAAGTCACTTAGATGGAGTCAAAAAGGAGTTTCTAGAATAATATTAAAATAATCAAAATAAGATTCTTCTAGAGGCTTGGAGATCTATCTATGGAGTCTTTAAAAGGACGAGGAGGATATCATTTGGGACATCCTTGAGTTGTGATATTTCCTTGTGAAGAGGTTTGTAAAACCGGGAGTTCCCAACTTCAGCAGTAGCCTTAGGATAAAAACCCTTTGACTTCCATTTATTGTGATTTGGACCAAAACCCAACCCACCATTGAGGGGATTTCATCCAAAAATCTCAAAGAGCTTCAAGAATGTTATTGGAGATCAGATTTATAGCATATCTGAGGATTGGATTAAGGAGCATGCAAATTCTCAATTTGTGCATCAGTCTAGTCCCAATTTGAGAGGCCAGATCTAGATCACAACAATTGAGGAGTAGCAATAGAGATCAATTTCTAGGTTTTATACTTGTAATTTCTTTTGTATAATTTGGTGGATTCTGATGACCCAGGCCACTCACTTCCAGGATCTCTGATCACTATGCATGTAACAGCTGGTCTTATGATCCTTGAATCTTCATGAATTATAAAAACCATGCCTATTTAATCCCAGGGCCCTTAACAATTTCTGAAAGAAACATATAGTGATTTAATATCATAATTCTACACAGGTGCGCAAATGGCATCATAATGGCACATTTTCCCCTTTCCTTTTATCACGCAGCTATTGTTAAAAATCATCTGAAATTTATATCAGTATGCATGAACATTCCTTACCAGGCATAAACATATACATGTCTCTGCTCATCAAATCGACGGCTATATCATTCGGCAATGCTCCATATATATTTATTGTACAGACTTCGCTGGCTCTGAGATGCTCGGTGGTTTATAATGGCAAAGCGATATATCTTTGTAGCTATACACTTCCGGTCAATGTATATCTAGTTGGGATGGCTTAACAACCAACTGCCTATGCGCTTACACGGCCTCCTGTTCCAGAACTGAGCAACGTCTCTTTAACTTGTTAACTAATATACGCATACACCTCACCTTGCTACGGCTCAGCTTCCACCACAAGCAAATATACATCAAACTGTGTAAGCAACGAAGATTCAAATCGAATGTATAACACGCAGAGAACATATATTCACTTACGCTCAGCTGAAACGGTCTCGTCGATACGCATGGACCGGTATTACCATATGGAAAGCACAGTTCCTTCACGGACTAACAGCTGTAAACATCCGACCTTTATCCTCTTTTGCGTGCATATCTATGGACAAACCGATTCATAATAACAATTTCATTACATTACCCCAAGTTGTTAAGAGTAGAAACCGATATCCACAATGCTGTCAAACTCAAAACCACCGCCAGCTTTCGGAATTTTCAAAAGAACTCTTTAATTTGTTCTCACAACAGAATAAAGAGATATGGGGTGGAGATGTCCGTTCGCTCTCGCGCTATATCAGTTTCGCATGGCCAACACATGTAGACCCATATCTTAAAATCGGTCAAACATAAGCATACCCATACAGAATTGAAACCACCCGCACTTCATGCAAATTTAATCATTATCAAACATCAAGGATGTCTAATCTAGTCTTCAAACTGGAGATAAACAATATAAATATATGGTGGAGTTTTAATAAGCTACAGCAACACATTCAATTCATTTGAAGGTTTGATTATATACCACCCGCTTTATCACCGACGAAGCTCACATATAGCTCGTTGCTCTTTGATTTCTTCTGGACAGTATACAACATACCACGTTTATGTATATCACAGCTTGCTGCAACCTAAAGTCGATGCAATTCCGCCACAGCTCTTTATCATTTATCACCTATGTCAACCGGAATTCAAGCTGGTTGAACGAACTGTTGATGTTCAGTTTCAATGGAGTTAACCATTGTCTCCATTCAAAACCTCAGTACAATTCCTTGCTTACTGCTAATGAACAGAAGCCCTGACGAAGTAATTTCCGATGGAATTATAACTTCGGCAAACGCAGATCCGTTAGGGCCACAAGAGGTGTGCTTCGCGAATGGTGGATAATGGTTATGGGATCTATTTCTATAATCAATACACACAGCAACTGCGCCTTAAATAAGAACCATTCATTTCAAGATTTAACTGAACCTCTATCCATACATAAAACCAATGAACTCAAGGAACAATCCAGTCAGTACCAATTTCATGCCTTTCTCATTCAATCAATAATATATATATATGTCTGAAACATTGTTTACATAACACAAAAGGAGACTACTTACAAACTTATCTTTGGCCAGATATTCGATGCTGATGGCCTTTTACAAACTCTGAAGGCTTGCAGCCTTGCTGCCCCAAACCTACTCTCAATCTCTCATCTCTAATATCTCCTTTTCTCACAAAAAGCCCTCCTATTTATACAATTTAAAAAAAAAACATTTAATTAAATGCTCAATCTCTTAAAATCCTCAACAAACCCCTAAATTCCTCAACATCCCTAAAGGATAACTCTTTATCCCTAAGATATTTCAATTCATTAAATTTCCTCATATCCTTTTATTAATAAAAGGATATTTACGTAAATCCTCACCTCCTCCTATTTAATTCAAATTAATTAATAAAATATTAAAAATCATCACACCCCATATTTACAATTTAACATTATCACACCTCATATTTACAAATGGAGAAGAAGGTCTTGATGCTCCTGCATCAGACTCCCCATGTAAAAAAAATTCATGACCACCTGGTCATAAGTCTCCTCCTGGATCCCAAATTTTATTTTCCTTGCTTGTCAATTGCTTTAATGTTGTTGTCATCTGCTGTTGTCTTCCAGGTTTCCATATTTTGTGCTGTAGTGCTCCACTTGCTTTGCTCTTGCAATCCTTCACTGTCATTCTCTTGTTGTCGCTCCTTTTCTTTCTTTTGGTTGTCCTTCTCTGGGATGTCTTTTTCATTAACCTCCTTATCAACTCAATTTCTTTGTCCAGTATGTCCTCTGTTTGCTAATTGTTTCCATCCCTTGGTTTCTCCTTTTCTGCTGCTACTATAAATGTTATCTCACATGTTGCTCTAGCTTTCAATATGAATGTTGCGGCCTCCCAATCGTCCTTTCCCTCTGCAACATTCCTTTGCTCATCACTTGCAACTTCTTCCAAACCTGCAATCACACACAAATCATTAGTTTTAAAATCACAAGACCTTACGGTCTTGTTTGATGCTTCAGTCATCAAATCTTCGGGCTGCTTTGAATCATTCATACGATTCAACTCCTCTAGCTCTTCATCACTTTCAAAAAGTAATGGTCCACTCTCTGGGTAACATAATGAAACTTCAACATCTTCATCTTGCTGTAGCTCAATTGTTTCGAGCTTCTCTCTCTTATGTCTGGCATCTATAACCTATTCAAGTTCCCTTATTTATTTTATCAACTGCATATTTACCTGATGATTCCACTTCTCTTTTAGTCTCCGCCACCTCAACTTCTTCCTCATGACATAACCATGCTTCTAGTTTTCGTCATTTCTTTGCAACATCTCCATTAACACCTCAAGCTGAACTGCTATCTCAGCCTTCTCCCTTTCATATTCCTCTTCATTTAACTGTCTCTGTATGCCAACTACTTTGGCATCCTTCTCCTTTTGTCCTTTGCTGTGGTTTATTTCAGAACCTTTGTGACGACTGTCACTTTCCATCTCTATGAGTTCCTCACTCACTTTACTATGAGTTGTACTAAAGCCTCTCCAGCAGCAAGTTCTATCTTGTCGCCACTTACCTCACCAAGCCCTCCTCACTCGGTCTTTTGGCAAGCAATTGGTCCTCTATCTCCAGAACCTCCTTTGAGCACTTTTCTTTGCTCTTCCTGGCTTCAACTCATCTTCCTGTTCACAATTGTCTTCCTTATCTAATCTCTATTGGATTTCCTCAAGGTTCTGCCACACCTATACTTTCACCAGTTTTCTGTTAGCAATTTTAAACATGTCTTCTATGGATTTTCCTTTTGGGAGTTGCAAAAATACTTCTACTTTAGTGCAAAGACTACAATCTTCAAATTCAAATAAACCCAGATCACCTTACCTTCAAGATCTCAGTCTGATCTTGTCTTTTCATTTGCCTATACTTTAAATGGACCGTTCTTCCCACTAGCTGTCAGCTTGTGTCTTCAAACTCTTCAACTGCCTTCAGAATCTCACACTCCTGCAACTTTTGTTTCAGCAAATCTGCTACTTACACATTCAAAATATATTCCAATTCAACAAAAAAAACCTTCTTGACATCATTCATAAAATAAACATTTCAACAGAGCCAGGCTCTGATACCAAAAATGATGACCCAGGCCGCTCCCAGGCCACTCACTTCCAGGATCTCTGATCACTATGCATGTAACAACTGGTCTTATGATCCTTGAATCTTCATGATTTATAAAAACCATGCCTGTTTAATCCACAGGCCCTTAACAATTTCTGAAAGAAACATATAGTGATTTAATATCATAATTCTACACAGGTGCGTAAATGGCATCATAATGGCACATTTTCCCCTTTCCTTTTATCACACAGCTATTGTTAAAAATCATCTGAAATTTATATCAGTATGCATGAACATTCCTTACCAGGCATAAACATATACATGCCTCTGCTCATCAAATCGACAGCTATATCATTCGGCAATGCTCCATATATATTTATTGTACAGACTTGCGCTGGCTCTGAGATGCTCGGTGGTTTATAATGGCAAAGCGATATATCTCGGCAGCTATACACTTCCGGTCGATGTATATCTGGTTGGGATGGCTTAACAACCAACTGCCTATGCGCTTACACGGCCTCCTGTTCCGGAATTGAGCAACGTCTCTTTAACTTGTTAACTAATATACGCATACACCTCACCTTGCTACGGCTCAGCTTCCACCACAAGCAAATATACAGCAAACTGTGTAAGCAACAAAGATTCAAATCGAATGTATAACATGCAGAGAACATATATTCACTTACGCTCAGCTGAAACGGTCTCGTCGATACGCATGGACCGGTATTACCATATGGAAAGCACAGTTCCTTCACGGACTAACAGCTGTAAACATCCGACCTTTATCCTCTTCTGCGCGCATATCTATGGACAAACAGATTCATAATAACAATTTCATTACATTACCCCAGGTTGTTAAGATTAGAAACTGATATCCACAATGCTGTCAAACTCAAAACCACCGCCAGCATTCGGAATTTTCAAAAGAACTCTTTAATTTGTTCTCACAACAGAATAAAGAGATATGGGGTGGAGATGTCCGTTCGCTCTCGCGCTATATCAGTTTCGCATGGCCAACACATGTAGACCCATATCTTAAAATTGGTCAAACATAAGCATACCCATACAGAATTGAAACCACCCGCACTTCATGCAAATTTAATCATTATCAAACATCAGAGATGTCTACTCTAGTCTTCAAACTGGAGATAAACAATATAAATATATGGTGAAGTTTTAATAAGCTACAGCGACACATTCAATTCATTTGAAAGTTTGATTATATACCACCCGCTTTATCACCGACGAATCTCACATATAGCTCGCTGTTCTTTGATTTCTTCTGGACAGTATACAACATATCGCGTTTATGTATATCACAGCTTGCTGCAACTTAAAGTCGATGCAATTCCGCCGCAGTTCTTTATCATTTATCACCTATGTCAACCGGAATTCAAGCTGGTTGAACGAACTGTTGATGTTCAGTTTCGATGGAGTTAACCATTGTCTCCATTCAAAACCTCAGTACAATTCCTTGCTTACTGCTAATGAACAGAAGCCCTCACGAAGTAATTTCCGACGGAATTATAACTTCGGCAAACGCAGATCCGTTAGGGCCACAAGAGGTGTGCTTCGCGAATGGTGGATAATGGTTATGGGATCTATTTCTATAATCAATACACACAGCAACTGCGCCTTAAATAAGAACCATTCATTTCAAGATTTAACTGAACCTCTATCCATACATAAAACCAATGAACTCAAGGAACAATCCAGTCAGTACCAATTTCATGCCTTTCTCATTCAATCAATAATATATATATATAGATATGTCTGAAACATTGTTTACATAACAAAAAAGGAGACTACTTACAAACTTATCTTTGGCCAGATATTCAATGCTGATGGCCTTTTACAAACTCTGAAGGCTTCCAGCCTTGCTGCCCCAAACCTACTCTCAATCTCTCATCTCTAATATCTCCTTTTCTCACAAAAATCCCTCCTATTTATACAATTTAAAAAAAAACATTTAATTAAATGCTCAATCTCTTAAAATCCTCAACAAACCCCTAAATTCCTCAACATCCCTAAAGGATATCTCTTTATCCCTAAAATATTTCAATTCATTAAATTTCCTCATATCCTTTTATTAACAAAAGGATATTTACATAAATCCTCACCTCCTCCTATTTAATTAAAATTAATTAATAAAATATTAAAAATCATCACACCCCATATTTACAATTTAACATTATCACACCTCATATTTACAAATGGAGAAGAAGGTCTTGATGCTCCTGCATCAGATTCTCATGATATTTTTGAGAAAAATTAACCTCATAATTTTTTGAGGACAATTTCTACAATAAATTGTATTTGGGACAATATAGTGGTATCCGAGTTGGTTATTCTTGATAGCCTAGAGGGTTTCAATTTCAATTATAGATTGTTCAAGGTTTTATTTTAGTGTCAAATTCTATTTTCTAGAGTTTAATATTCTGTAGGTTAATTTTGAATTAACCATTGTTACGATAATTTGTTGGAGAACGAGATTCTTATCAATTTGGAGCCTAAATTTTTCCCAACTGGGGTTTAAAATAAAGGTTGATATATGTCCATATGGTTATTGGAAAATAAGATTGTGGATTAAATTTTTCAATCTATTTATTAGAGAATAATTATTGCAGTCGCTGGAGATAGAGAATTTGGGAGAGCTAAGAAAAAAATAACAAGTTGATTTGTTGGGCCAAAATTCATTTGTTTACAAGGCCAAAACGTGAATTTATCTATTGTGCTGACATTATCTATTGGGGTCAAGTTTAATCATCAATACTTGAAGGCCAAATTAATTATTCCCAAAAGGAGGCACGGATTATCATCTCAAACACTAAATTAGAGATGAATTATTCATTATTGGGGTTAGAATTTTATGTGTTGTTGAGCCATTAGTTGCTAGGTAATCTTTAGGATAATACCAGGGTTCTTGAATTGATATATTTGTTGTATTTTTTTTATCACACTAATATTTCCCTCGAATTTTATAATATTGCTCTCAAAGTGATCAAATATATGTTTCCTCATAAATTACTTGAAAAAATCCATCAAAGAAAATTTTAAATTAGCACTAGGAAAATCGCACTAAATGGGGGCTTTCTGGAGTTGCTAGAATCTTCCCAAGATTTTTCTCGGTTTTATGAGCAGAGTTCGTGGTTAAGATTTTTGAAGTTTTTGGACATTATTAGAGATGAAAAACAAAATTCTTCAATAGTGATTTTATGAGAAAACTGGGTAATTCAAACCACTTAGTGGGCTTGATATTAGCTTGGAGACAAGTCGAACCATTTATAAGTTTTATGGGTTTGGTTTGAGAAGCCTCAAATTAAATTCTCAGAATTTTTGGGGTAGTATTCAGGGTAGAAACACCATTTCATATTTAACGAAAACATCATAATATATGGGCAGTGTGAACTAATTATTTAGTCTATTTTTCTAGGCCGAAATTTTTTTGTGGGCCAAATATAACTTCTTGTGCCAAATTTCTCTTGCAAAACATAAATTATTTTTAGAGCCTAATTTATTTTCTGGAGCTTAATTTATTTAATGGAGCCCAAATTATTTTCTATAACCAGATTTATCTATTAGGGTAGAGTATTATTGTGTGCAATGTGAGGTTGCATCTGTTGGTTGAATGGTTATATTGGTATGTCGTAGCACTGCTATGTGCATTATATAGTTATAGTCCAAGTATGTTGATTATTGATGTCATGCAAAGTTGAGTAGAGGATGATTGAGATTATGTACAACATTGTCACTCTTGCTACAAAATGAAGGGGTTTGATGAGATTTCTAAAAATTTCAAAAAAAACCTTTAATGACTTCGAAATAAGTGAGTACCAATAACAATTCGTGAAATCACTTATAATTGGTGTTTGGGGCTATAATGCTTCCTTGGATCAAAGGGCCTTTCCAAAGGATGTGAATGCTATCATATAATTGGAGTAGATAAAGGATTTGCACAAGGAGAGGGAGGTAGAGAATTGGTTCTTTGCACTTTAATCTAATTTCAAGAGTTTTTGTATAAGACTCGTTTTTATTCTTTTCTTTCTAGCTAAAAATACTCCAGGGAGTGTTATTTTAATGGTTGGAGTTTGTAACAGCCATTGTACTAGCTCCAAATTTTATAACAATAAATGATGAATTTTATTATAACATACTTATATACTGGTGGCCTAAACTATGAATAAACAGATCCATGATCCAAGGGAGAGATGCAAGTGGTGTTAGATGGCATAATTGATTGCCCGCAGTAAAACAATTTCTTGTGAATTGGACGAAAAGGACAAAAACCGAACCCACCATCCAGGATATTTCACCCAAAAATTTCATGAAACTTCAACAATGTTATTGGAGATCAAATGTACAACAGATCCGAAGATTGGAGTGAAGATCATGCAGATTCTCAATTTGGGCATCAGTACGGTTCCAATTTGAGAAGCCAGATCCAACTCGCAGCAATTGAGCAGTAATTGGAGAGTAGCAATAGAGATTAACTTCAAGGTTTTATACTTGTTGGAGACACCATGGCCATTACACCAACACCAGTAGGTGTTAGTAAAAGGACACATGCTAGAATTAAGCACATGCCAAGAAACACACAGGGAGCATTGACCTTCCACACTGCCATTAACTAGAAACCAACAATACTAGTAATTTCTCTCTCTTGTATAACTTGGTGTATTATCATGATATTTTAAGGAAACATTAACGGCATAATGCAAAAGTTGTTTTTGGGACATTACATTTGCATAAAACATAAGCTAGCGTCATGTTCGACATCGCTCCATAGCTTAAAGTTTGAAAATTTTGTTGATATGGTTTTCTGATTTTTCTTTTGGGCATCGCTTTTATTGTTAGATGATCCAAAAATAATTTATTATCATAGGTTATAAAATTGAAATAAAATAATTATTAATTCTAGAATGATTAATTAATGGAGACAATTAGAAATTAGTGTATTGTTGTAACAAGATATGGCTCTCCAAATGTGTCGTATCTTAGGCTCTATTTTAGGAGATTAGTTAGCTAGTTGGTTTGAATAGCATTTTATGTAAATGGACACTTGTTATTTAATAAGTGATCCATAATTAGAGGTAGCTAGGACATGGAGCTTATAAATAGCTCATTGCAAGAGTGTTTGGTTGTTTGGGTGTAAACTCTTGCAAAATCAATTATGTAATTGTTTTTTTCTGATTAATAAAATTACGTGTCTAAGGACACTTCTACCATTATTGTGGTACCAGAGCTCCAGTAATGCTGCAGTGGATGTGAAGAGGAGATTCCAGCCCTACAAGTTTGTGCAAAACTCCATTGAATTGCTCAGCAATTGGTATGAAATTTATCAAAATTTTGTTCAAAAGAGAAAATTTTTATTGATTTTAGATTTTTCAAATCTGAAAATCAATTTTTTTTTAGGCTATTGAAAACCAATTCAAATTTGTAAGTTGAATGTAAGCGGGCGTAGAGCTATGTTTTAAATCTCTGTTGGAATTCAATTGAAAATTGTTATGTTTCAAATAGCATTGATTTAGTTTGAACAACGTGGAGAGCTGCAAATTGTTTGAATCCAAACTCGTGTTGCTCTGTGGATTGTTTGGGTCAGCGTGGACAGCGTGGAGAGAAATCCAACTTTTCTGTTTAGTGTTGTGTAAAGAACACCGAGACCGAGAAATCTGTGAAGCGCAGGAAGATGAGGTGGACTGCTGAACGACAAGTGGATACAGCAAGGAATCGCAACGGCAGAGGCGAAATATGCACCCCACCGCGGCCATTTTCGAGTGTTGTTTGTCCTGCCCAGTGCCTGAGCTACAGTCTCAACTGATTGCACAACATCGGGGCTGAGCTACAGTCTCAACTGATTGAAGAACACCGGGGCTTTTACATTTACACTGTGCCGGTTTTCTTTAGAGCTTTTACAGGATATCTAGCGTGTGGCCTCATTTTTTCCCCGATCACTTCGATTTTAATTTGCTGCAGATCATCAATTGCCCGTATAAGAAGGGGATCCAATTTAGGACTCAAGTCTGGTTTCTTTGACGATTCACCATTTCCTTTCTTCAAAATCTCAACAAGTAACAAGTCCATTTCATGAAAAAGTCTTGGTACTTCACTTAAATTTACTTGCTTTTGGTCCTCTGCCATGTTCCCGGGGTACTTCAACAAACCAGAGATGGATTTCTTGGTAGATGTTCAGAAACTCGTAACTGAGCAGTCTTGGACTCATGCCTTCAGTTTTCCGAATGCTGTTGAGAGTGCTTTGGCTTTTTGACAATTTATATGTAATTTGGAAGGTATATTTTACTTGCGTAATAAGTGATTTTTCTTTGGGAGAAATAAGGTGAGCTTTAAAAGTTTTGTAATAGAGTGATGAGTGAGGTTTTAAGAGTATTTTTTTAAAAAAAGCCTTGTAATGGAGTAATAAGGGTGATGTTTTGAAATTTTCTTTTGTTTTGGAGTAATAAGGAGTTTTATTTGTAAATTGGAGAGATAAGGTGTGTTGGGTAATTAGTTTTTAAGAAGTTTTTTTTTTGGGGAAGATCACATTGTAACTCAAAGTAATTTTACTTTGAAGGGGGGTAATTTCTTTTTTACCATTGTAAAAGGTCAAATTTTGAAAGTTGCCTTGTAAAAATTTGAGAAGTTGACTAGAGCCAAGTGCAAAGCTCAGTCAATATTCTCCTGTTTTGACGACTATTCGAGGGTCAAGGCCAAGCCCCGATAGATCGTGTTTTTTGCGTGGTGTGTTGTGGTGACTATCTTGTACTTTCTGTTCTGCTTCTTGGTGCGTCTCTTAAACGCTAAAAATGTCTAAGTTGATTAATTTGTTTTGTGATTCCGACAAACTAGAAGGCACCAAATCTTATAAAACATAGCATCGTCTCATCGAAAGCACACTCATTTATAATGAATTATGCAGGGAATATGTGATGGAGATGTTAAGCCGAATAAACCCACAAATGCAGATGCACTGGCAAAATGGGAAATCAAGAATGCTAAAGCGTTAGCTCTTATTAAATCGTCTGTGAATGATGAAATGTATGTCCATATAGAAAATTCTACAGATGCATGGTCTACCTTGAAAATTTTTAAAGACCTCTTTGATAGTCAGCCTGAATCAAAGAAAGTCGATCTACAATTAAAATTGTTGCAACAAAAATTAACTGAAGGCGGTGATGTTCTTGAATATCTCTCAAGACTTAAGAATATCAACCAAGAAATTATTAATGCTAGTTTTCCCACAATTGATGATAGCTTTACGGTCACAACTGTAATTGCTGGGCTTCCTTCTTCCTATACGCATTTTTTAGAGACTCTACAAGTAACTGAGAAATTAGAGAAACTAAAGTTTGATGAGCTTTGTGAAATGTTGAGTCAACATGATAAAACTTTTGGGAAGAAGAAGAAAGTTGGTGAAGATGTTTTTCTCGCAGAGGCCAGCACTAGTAAGTCATCAACAGATAGTTCTTAAGGAAGAGACAGAGGGAATCAGAATCAAGCAGCACATAATCGAGGTTGAAGCCAAAGTAGAGGCAACAATTTTAACAGAGGAGGAAGAAATAATTTTAAAGGTAGAGGAAACAACCAAGGAAGAGGCAGTTTTCAAGGACAAGGATATAATAATCAAGGTAGAGGACAATCTCAAAATAGAGGTCAAAGCAGCGGCAGAGGACAATCTTCAGGAAGAGGAAGAGACTTAAGTCAAATTGTGTGTCGAAGATGTAACAAAGTTGCCAATTATGCTGAAGATTGTCGAACATCACTTAATAAAATTCCTAAGTTTCAGCAGCATTCAGCACAATTTGCAAATGATCAAGATGAAGATAACTCAGAATATGTTTTTACTTCCTCACCAGCATCCCCAATTTCATCCCATCTTAGAAGTGACTACGAAGATGCCTGGATCTTGGATTCCGGGCCAACTGAGCACATGACTTGTCGACATGATTTTTTCTGGAATTTTCAAGAATGCCAACTTAATTCAATTTTTCTTGCTGATGATACAAAACATACTCCTTATGGAAAAGGAGTAGTAAAAGTTTTTCTCCCTGACATTGGAGAAAGAATGATTTCCAATGTATGGTATGTACCCAGTTTCACGACAAAATTGCTCTCTTTAGTCACGATTCGACAAGCAGGACATCAGGCGATTATGGAAAATGGTTTAGTGAAGATTAATTCAGTGAAACAAAACTTGAAAACAGTCATGACAGGTTACGAGGATGGAAAACTATTACGAATCAAAGGCACAATTATTCCAAGGCATTCTGATTTTGCAGGGGCAGTGACTACAGGTATTTCACCTATGAGACTATGGCATGTAAGATATGGACATTTGAATTTTGAGAGTCTTTCTCAATTGCAAAAACAAGGAATGGTTAAAGGACTTCCCACATTCAAAAGGGAAAATGCAAAATGCGAAGCTTGCATTTATGGCAAAAAAAATCGAGAAAGTTTTCCAACAATTTCATGGCGTGCAAACAGGCGGCTACAACTAGTTCACAGTGATGTTTGTGGTCCACTACAAACTTCATTTGGTGGTT
>APFE030501481.1:4579-49120 GCA_000404065.3 Pinus taeda
CAAACAAAAAAATACTAAAATAAAATTACCAAAATAAAATAAGGTATTAAGAAGTAATTTAGAATATAGTTTATTTAACGGATGAAATTCAACGAGCTCACATCCATCTTAACTTTAGAACTACAAAGCATCGAAGATCAATTACTTTTCACTTCAAAAGAGGTTTCCATCTCAAGGGATTTGAACCATATCAAAACTTCATAGATCGGGTGTTAAGATAACCAACTTAGTATGGTAGTGATGTTGTAATATAATATCTAAATAAGGAAAAATAAAATAAAATCAATAAATAAAAAGGTAAAAGTAAAAATAACGAAATAAAAATAAAGTTATTAAACTAAAATGATTATAAAAAAATAAAAAAAGTAAAAGTAAAAGTAACAAAATAAAAATAAAATTATAAAACTAAAGTAATCATCAAAATATGGTATTGAGAACGAATTCATGTGGAATATAGCTTAATTTAAAGGGAAAAATTAATCCAGTCTAGATCTATTTTAAATCTATTTTCATTCTGAAAGAAGTTTTTATTTCAATAAATTTGATCCATCTAAACATTTGGTGGAAGAACTTACTAGCTAAAGATTCCACATGGGAGGACAATAATTTTATATAGAAGCATCAACAACTACTCAAGCGTTGAGGACAACGCTTGTTGAAGAAGAGGGCCATGTTAGGCCCCCATACTACTAGTGTAACCCCTTATTGTTATTAGTACAACCCACTTATCATATTGATGTACCCATGTAGTGCCAATATTGTTGCTATTGTGCCCCATAGAAGCCCACTATTGTCATTATTGTGCCCTCACATTATTATTGTTATATCGGCTTTGATTATGTTATGACCCCTTAGACCCCTATATATAGAAAGAAGGTCTTTTCATTTGTATCATATAAGAATTGTTCATTTATGTAATGTAAAGGAGGTTGCCCCCTTGAAGAGGCCGAATTCTAAGGTGTTGATCTATCTTTTCTATCTTTTCTTGAGATCGTTTCATAACAGAAACCCTAAACCCTAAACCCCAAACCGTGAACATTAAACCCTACCCCCTAAGAATTTTATAACATATTAAAAATATATTTTTTTAATTTTTTTTAAGTGTTTATTAAAATAATTTAATAAAGTGTTATAAAACCTCAACCCTAAATTGTAAACCACAAACCATAAAACCTAAAACCTAAACACTGAACCTAAAACCCTAAAACCTAAACCATAAACTTTAAACCCTAAATGCTAAACCCTAGTATTTTTATAACATTTTAAAAAACATAGTGTAACTTATATTTAAGTGTTTATTAAAATCATTTACTAAAGTGTTATAAACCTTAAACGCTAAACTCTAAACACCAAACCCTAAACCCTAAACCCTAAGAATTTTATAACATCTTAAAAGAATTCTAACTTTTATTTAAGTGTTTATTAAGATGATTTACTAAAGTCTTATAAACCCTACACTCTTAACCCTAAACCGTAAGCAATTTATAACATTTTAAAAATTGTTTTTTAACTTTTATTTAAGTGTTAATTATAAGAATTTACTAAAGTCTTATAAACCCTAAATACTAATATTTTTATAGCATTCTAAAAAGAGTTTTGTAACGTTTTACTTAAGTGTTTATCAAAATAATTTACTAAGGTGTTATAAATCCTAAACCATAAAAACTCAACCCTAAACTATAAAACCTAAATTGAAAAACCTAAACCGTAAACACTATATCGTAAGCCTAAACCCTAAACCACAAACCCCAAAACTTATATCTTATACCTTAAAACCTAAAACCTAATTAATTTATGACATTTTAAAGAGTGTTTTGTAACTTTCGTTTAAGTGTATATTAAAAACGTTTACAAATGTGTTATAAACCCTAAACCCTAAATGCTAAATCCTAAGAATTTTATAACATTTTAAAAACTATTTGTAACTTTTATTTAAGTGCTTATTAAAATAATTTACCTAAATGTTCTAAACCCTAAATCCTAAACCATAAACCCAAAACCCTAATCCCTAAACCATAAACCCTAAGAATTTTAAGTGTATCTATAATAATGGAAGACCACACCTCGGTATGTTAGTGTAGGAGGGAGAAATTTGTGGTACATGAGATACCCCATCCTTTGTTTTTCCACCCTTCATAAACCTTTTTCCTCTTATTTGTTTTTCTTCATAACTCCTTGAGGCTCCATGGGATGAGTACATTATGTTAGGTCCCTATAATACTAGTGATTACCCAATAACTATTGTAGTTGTATCCCTTATTAATATTGTTGTGCCCCTATTGTCCCCATATTGTTTTTACTGTGCCCCATAGAATCCATCTATTATTATTTTGGTGGCTTTATATTATTATTGTTAGGTCAGCTGGGTTATATTGTGACTCCTTAGACTCCTATATATAGAAGGAGGTTTTGTCATTAGAATCATCCAAGAATTGTTCATTTATGTAACGTAAAGGAGGTTGCCCCCTCGAAGAGGCTGAATTCTAAGGTGTTGATCTATTGATATCAGAGCCTTGGATTCTAACGTTTCGCTGCTCCAAATAAGTGATTGTGGCATTTTCGCTATAAATTTCTTTCTGCAATGTTTCATAAGCTAAAAAAAAAACCCATTTGAGAATAAATTGCATTGAATCTCGCGTCCAAATTTCAGAGCTTTTCGTGCTATATTTTTGGTGATATGATCTAAGGAAGTTGGTCTTTTTGTAGACTCCTGAATTACATTCCAAACAGGTGACCCGGGGAAAATCGTCATAACTTTCTCTCTAAGCATCGGATTGAAATTTCATAAGGTAAAGAAAGAGGACTGACTTTATTTTCTTTTGTATTTTTTCCAGATAAAAAGGTCGAAGCAGTGACTCGTGGCACATCATACAAGTTTTCTCTACTGAACTAGTCTATAATCAGGTCACTGTGGGAGATTTGGCACAACTCTTCCTTGGAGAATCCAATTTGGATCAGACTAGTGGCATTGGAAAGAGGACACAGAGTACTACTAGACAACAAATTTTAGAACAAGATGATTTGAAATTACGAAGATACATCAGAGGCAATATCGAACTCCTACAAAGTGAAAAAACGTGTGTAGATTTTTTTAAATTTTTCTTAAGCCTGGTTTGAAAAATTATTTTGAAGAATTCAAAGAGCTTAATAGAGCATTATTATCGTAAATTATGCCCCAAGGAAAGAAAATTAAAATGCCTAGTAAGCAACCTGAAAGTGCTAGCATGACTCATGAAGAAGAGGGAGAAATGCTACATGATATATCAAAATTACAAGGCCAAGTGCAACAAATGTTACTCTCACAAAAGCTAACAGAAGCTAAGATAAATGGTGTGGAATCTAAGATAAAGGGCATGGAAGCTAAGATGAATGGCATGGAAGCTAAGATGGATGATTTGAAGATAGATTTGAAGATAGGCATGAAAGATTTGAAGGCAGATTTGAAGACAAATTTGACAAAGTTTCTACAAGAAATGCTTAATAATGGTGAAAGGGTAGTAAAGGAAACTCATGATGAGAACAAAAGAAATTTTAATCATGATTTCATAGACTCTAACGTTGGACCGAACACCCACCATATTCCAAAAATAGATATGAGGAATTTTGATGGCAAGGATCCTGCAACATGGATATTACAAATGGAGCAATTTTTTGATCTCAATAATGTGCAAAACACACAAAAGGTACGTATTGCAACTTTATATTTGTTACCAAATCAATTTGTATGGTATCAATGGCTTTGCTTTCATAAACAAATTATCACTTGGGCTATTTTTATGGAAGAATTGACAACACATTATGAGGATACATAAAGAAACACTTCTTTTAGCCAATTGATAAGTCTCAAACAAAAGGGTTAAATAATGGAGCACATTGAGGAGTTCCAAAAATTGAACATAAGGGTAAAAAATATCCCAAAGGAGCATAGGATTGATGTGTTAATAGGGACTTTCAAGGATAATATCCAACATGATGTTCACCTTTGGGAACCTGATTCATTAGAGAAGGCATTCAATTTAGCAAGAAAAATGGAAAGCAAAATTATGGCAACCAGGAAGCATACCACTCACAACTATAAAGATGGAATTGTTGTTTCCCCTAGTCTTCCACAACCTATAAGGTTGATGTCAAGCTATAAAAATGGTCTCTTTCAACTCTAATTACCTCACATTAATATGTCAATCCGGGAACATTTTGTTGTTTGAAAGAGTGTCTCAATCTAAGGCTATCATTTTCCAGAGTAATGCTAGTAGCACAATGTTCGAAAATACAAGAGTAAATGGATGCTTGTTTACAGCTAACTACTTCAAAAGAATAAACCACACATTCAGAAAACCAACTAATTTATCAGTCAAGGGTTTGGTAGAAATAACCCATCCCTTTGTAAACTAATGGAAAAGGAAACCAGAGAACAGATTGTGGATCTGGGAGCCAGAAAGTAGATGTCAATGCTCGCTACAGCCTGAGATTGTTCTTCACACCAAAATAACAAATGACAAGAAATGAAATGGAATATAAGAAATGGAACAACAATTAAGAAATAGAATAGCAAACCTGAAATGGAACAGCAGTTAAGAAATTGTAACGGCAACTAAGTCTAACAAGCAGTAACACCTTAATATATAAGATCAAATGCACTAATCGTAATCTACAGGAATCAAAAGACAATCCTTCACTCTTAAGGGTGGATTGAATAACACACCAAAATGGAAAAACACTGATTAATGATGAATTATAGAACAGCGCTTGAAAACCATATATACACATGGCACACTTTAATAGTAATCTGATCCAGTTATCAATCTCAGTTAGAAAGAGTACGACTACATCTCAAAATAGAACAACATTGTTTATAGATCCAACAATCGCAAAGAACATAACTCCCAAGATGAATTCCGTAATGTTAATGAACAAGTGCACAGCACGAAGGCTCTATAATTAAACAACAACAGTATTCCGTAAAGACTAGCAGTATTATATCAACACCTAAAATAACAATGATATGATGCAGAGTCAATACAATAGTTATATCTTTAGAAACCTTAATAAATTAAACATAACAGAGCATGTGATGTAAACTTAAAAAACACATCAAATTACCAAATAACGTCGATAAGCAAACCACGCATAAACCAAGCATAATAGTACAGGATCAAGTGTCCTCCAAGGCCGGGCCCTTAGCCTTCAGGGGTACACCACTTGAAGTTATTCCATACTCAAAGATGAAATAGCAACCAAGTTTGTATTAATGCATAAAGTGGAATTACAGTAGATCAGTTCTTAACGAGACTCGATGATCAAAGTTTTGATCTTAAAGGAAATTATATAAAACATAACAAATTCTCCTCTCAAGCTAGCAGTGTTGCCCCCTTTTATAATGATGAAGGCAGAGATATCTAAGTGCAGAAATAGATAAAACAGTGATCCCTCAGGATCAAGGATCCTGAGGGATTCGCTGAACTGTTAGTCCTCAGTCATCTGTTTTCTTTCCCGCGCTGAACCGATATCTCCACTTCCATTCTAGGGCTGATTTACTTTGATTTGCTTTGCCTTGTTTGCATATGGTTCCCCTTCAAATGGACAGCGGCTAACCCATCCTTGTCCTTTCCTTTGGAACAACAACTTCTTGTTTTTCCTTCTTTCTACATAAGGAAATGACAATTGTCAGTTTTTTCATCTTGCATAAAAACACACATGTTTTATTACAATTCCTTATCATTTTCCGAGTTCATGATGCAAAAGGTTTGTGAGTTTTAATGAAAATATGTTGAAATAATTACCAAAAACATACCTTCTTTAGTACTCCACACACGCCCCTGCTTACCCTTTTTCATGCCCTCATGAAAACATTATAATTGGCATGTAAGGTAGTTAGTGAGTAGGCTGGAGATGGAATCTCATGTGAAGGCCTACAGCCATGATGCATAGCTAGGTGTTCAAAGAAATAGCCTGTTTGACCCTCAGGCATCTCATACATGGCTTGGTATCCGGGTGCAGGGTGCCAAATAATTGGACTCTGGAACCTATATCCTACCCAGGATGGCCCTGCCCTCAAAATGACTTTGCCATAGAGGTGCAAGCGATTGGAAGCTAATTTAAAATTTTCATACTTAAATGGTTCCCTGAGCTGGATATTCGGATTAGAGATTTGATACCGAAATTTAGCCACATCAAATGGCAAGGTCTTTGATAGAGAAAAAGTATTCTAATCCCTATCCTATGATTGCCTCATGCATGGGTCCTAATGCCTCAATTACACCTGGAGTCTTCAAGAGGTTTCTATTTTTTCTCCACAACTGTACTGGATTCCTAGGCTCAACTTTTATCCACAAATCTAATCTGTTTTCTTGTCTTTGGAAAGCATTATAGGCTTTAAGCCATTTAATTTGATTAACCCCAAATGAAATAAATGCCTGTAATTGGATACCCCCAACAAAAGGGCCAGGGTTCAACTCGGTCTCATGGTCTAATACAAGGTTATGTACATAAAACTCACACAGTAGCCTCTAAATGTTTACCCCGTATTGCTTACAACAATTTATAAAATCATCAATGGTGTTAATTTGTATGGGAGCACCTGCTTTAATAGCCTTTATTTTCAATTGCAAATATCGTTCCATAAAAACAAGGCATAATTCTTAGCAGGGGCTCTACATGCTAGGACGTCATTGTACAAAGAACATAAGGTATCCATCTACTTGATAATGATATCTAACCTATGAGTTACCTTCGCGACTTTTTCTTCTTCCCTTTGCCACCCTTCAAAGGCCTGGCTTTCAGATAGATTGACGTTCCTAAGCTACTGTTGTATCTCTTCATACTTTTCTTGAGGGACCGTTTGCTCTATAAGCTTTTCTAGTGCTTGCTGAGCTTGCTTCAAACCCCTTCGTAGGGTTACCGTTTTCGGATCTCTTTTCCATGCGACAGTGGAGGCCAGGAGTTTTACCTAAATTTTCCTATTGCATTGTTTTGCGTTTATGACCCTTATTACTCTCGAAGGTGGTGTCTCCATCTGAATTTCCTTATCGCGGGTCAACATATGATCCATTTCTCTCTTAACATGGATAACAATCCATTGTTGTTCCTTTTTAATTGGAGTATCAGTCTGCTCCTCAGCATCATTTGGAACAACAACCTACTTTTCGACAAGGTTTTGAACAGCAGGATGGACTCTGGTCCTCCGATCCTTTGTCTTGAGGGGTTTTGCTAGAGTCGTTCCATTTTTCCTTCCCGAGGTCCTTTTTACCCTTTTCCTTGCTTTTAGAATCCTAATCTGCTAGTGGAGCTGAATTATTATATTCAATAGTCTGTGTTGTTCCTTTCACAATTCCTTAATTTCCTCAATTTCCTTAGAAGGAACAACAGGTTGTTCAGTGCAGTCTGGAATGTGACTAATTCCCTAATTTTCACTCTAGGGTGCTTCTTTGTTGCTCTGCTCTGGTTGCTCCGGAGCAAGAACCCTAACTGGTTCTATTATTTCTTGGGTGACCTCCTTTTCTGCCCCCCTTTCCTTCGGAATTTCTTTTGGTGTCGTCTGGCTAGGAATGGATTGTTCCTATTCAGCATCTCCTGTCATATTTTCATCATGAACAGGTAGATTCTCTTCTTCTACCTCCTCTACATGTGATTCTTTGAGGTGCATTTCCCTTCTGAGGTTCCTCTTCAGCATGGAGATCTGATGGACTGGAAGGTGGGCCATATTTGTCCATATTGGCCAAAACTTTGGCCAATTCATCTTCTCCCAATGGGTCCTGCAATGAGCTACCTTCTTGTTGTTCCGTTTCCTCCTCCTACTCAGATTACTCAGCTTCTTCTTCCATTTCTCCTTCCTCTTTTTTCTGAATTCCTTTCTCATTGTCTTCCCCTTCTAATCGTGGGGTTTTCTCATCTTCTATCTCTACCGGTTGGCTGCTGTTTTCTTGGGGCTTCTCTAGCCTCGCTCGTAGCTGTGCTAGCTGGACCGATTTCCTTCATTTTTCTGGATGCTCAGGTGCACTGGTGGCATGTTTACTTTTAGGGGATGGTGTGCTCAATTGTCCATTTATCATGGCAATTAGCTCTTCCCAGCTGCTCTGCTGCTAGGTAAGGCTATGGCTGACTATTAACCGAATCAACCCATGATGACTAACAACTGACTCTACACGCTATGCCTTTTTTATGCTCCGTGCAACCTCATGAAGTAATGAATTAAAAAATGTAGGTAAATTTACAAAGCATTTTTGCTTTAGTACAGCTAAGAGTTTAAGATGTCGTGGTCTTACCACGTCTTTTCTTCCTTCACAGATGATGTAGCTTTGAATGGTCTTTGCCAATTCCACCCACGGCTCTCCTAATGCTACTGGCAGAACCCCTTTTCCTCTTATTGTCAGGCTCTGGCCTTCCTCTTGGAATATTTCTATGATCTTCTGCAATCTCTCCTTTTTTAACGTCCATATAGGTCCAGCGGCTAGAAGTCCTGAGACTTCTGCGATTATGTCATCAGTGACTGCTATGTGTCTCCCCCTCACTGTGGAGTGATCCTCTTACAAGTTTTGCAAGAATTCAATTGCTACAGTCTCGTTGGATTCCTATAAGCGATTGAGGTAAGTTAGCCGCCCTGCTCTTGCCAGGATTTCCAGGGTAGCATCAGAGATTTTTAACACCTGGGGTTCTCTCCGAATTGATCTTCCTCCCATGTTTATGGTTTCGCTGTAAACTCTCAATGGAATGGAAGTTGTTCACGCTATTGAAATACAGAGAGGCTGACAGATGCAAGACTCACTCAAAATCAAATGCTGCAGAGTATACAATGGAAATGGCTTATGAACAACAAGTCATGCATAAAAATAAAAAGTAGTATACCGTTGAGCCATGCTATACCCCAGTACACAGTTTCTTGAATAGTGATCTGAAACGTAATCCAGGGAATGATGAGGTTAACCTCCCCCCCCCCCCATAATGTGATAGGCTGTCCCAGCCATCAAATAAAGGAGCGGCGTGTCGTTCTAAAACAGAGTCCTTAAGGAACAGCGTATGGCACTATGCCATGTTTAGAAAAGTAGCAATTTACCGAAATCAAGGCGTAGAGTTGGGTCGCTTAATAAGTAAGAGACTGCGGTGATATGATGTGAGGCTAGGGATAGGACATCTGCCGTGGATATGGAGTCTCATGCAGTCATTGTCAATTGTTCTATCATGATTGATGATAATATATGTACATGTGTTGTATGGTTTGGGAAATAATATATGATTCATTACTAAGGCATAAGAAACAGAAGGGTGCTAATAACTACCTATTGGTGTAAATAATGTGAATTCAATACCATTAACAGTGTTGTACTGCCGACAGGTGTTCATAACCTTGGCAGAGTTGTTTATTTCACCCATGGAACCATGATTCTTTGTGTATGCTTAAGAAATGTTGTGTGATGTCAAAATGTAGGCCATTATGTTGGCTTGGTGACCAGTTAACCATAATGCCATTCATGAGGAAGGAGCGAAAGGTGGGAAGGCCGACTCGTGATGAGACCTCCTGTTCCAAGGGTTCTTTATTTGATATACCTTTTGGACCATATCCCTGGTGTGGTGGCCATAGTGGGAATGCCACTTTGCTTTCATCCTCATGATCATGGTAGGCTAGCTCTTGATGAGACCCCTATCTTGCGTTTGACAATTTATAAATCATTAAGACATCATTGTTTGCTCTCTTTTTTCTTTCTTTTTCATAAAGTACTTTCCCTATTTATACATAAAGGGTGGTTCAACACTCCTTAAGAGTAGGAATGGTGGAAGAAGTCTTAACATCTCAATAGGAAGATATAAACCCTTTGCTATTTATTCCTGAATAATAATCAAAGAGGATTAAAAGGGACTAGCATGATAAAAATAACCAATCAGAGCGGAATTCGTAGAACAATGACAGCAAAAGATAGTGAATAAGTGTGTCCTTCCTTCTGTCCTCTTACCAATTCAGAGCAATTTCTTATAAAGATAGCGATTTTATGATTCACTGATTTCAGTATGTTGTGATTTTGTATCCATTGCATAAGTGCATAGCTATATTCTAAAAGACTTGAAAGAACAGAAACAGTAAGCATCCTTAATTTAGAATAGGAAGGGGAACGAAATGTTTCAAAAAGGGAGAGAAAAACAATGCAAGTGGTGTTCCTTTTGGAAAAAGGAACAACAAAAGACCAAAAATGTTGTTCCTTTAAAAAAGGAACAACAGAAAATGCAAATGTCGTTCCTTTGAGAAAGGAACAAAAAATCACACAAATGTCGTTCCCTTGGAAAATGAAAAGCAAAAATTGAAAACGCTATTCCTTTCGAAAAGGAATAACAAAACACACCAATGTCGTTCCTTTGTAAAAGGAATAGTAGAAATTGACAATGTTGTTCCTTTGAAAAGGAACAGCAAAACACACAAATGTTGTTCCTTTGGAAAAGGAACAACAGAAATTGAAAATGTTGTTCCTTTGGAAAAAGAACAACAGAACACAGAAATGTCGTTCCTTTGGAAAAGGAACAACAGAAATAAAAAATGTTGTTCCTTTGGGAAAGGAATAGCAAAGAAAACAAATGTCGTTCGTTTGGAAAAGGAACAACAAAACTCGAGAACGTTGTTCCGTTGGAAAAGGAATAGCAAAACACACATATGTCGTTCCTTTGGAAAAGGAACAATAGAAATAAAAAATGTTGTTCCTTTGGAAAAGGAATAGCAAAGCAAACAAATATCATTCCTTTCGAAAAGGAACAGTAGAAATCGAAAATGTCATTCCTTTGGAAAAGGAACAGCAAGGAAAACAAATGTCGTTGGAACAATAGAAATTGAAAATGTTGTTCCTTTGGAAAAGGAACAACAGAACACAGAAATAAAGAAAAAGAACAAAATTACAGCAAAATGATGGCTGATCCAAAGGGTGTTGTTCTTTTGAAAAAGGAACAGCCGGAAGAAATTGTCGTTCTTTTGAGAAAAGGAACAACAAAAAATAGTAACGGCAAAACGTTGATTCAAAAATATGTACAAAAATGATTCAACAAAAGAAAAGAAATTATGTACAAAATGTAAAAAGAAATAAATTTCTTAATGAATTACAGGTGAGGAAGACTTCTCTCCCTCCCCCAAAATTTCCATATCAGAGTCTCGGCGTAACTGCTGGCAGAAGGACTCCCGAGTGAGTGGTTTGCGATAAAGATGAACTAGGTGGCCATTTGCCTTGAAGGCACATCCAGAACCGTCAATAGTGATTAGAGTAAGGGTACCATTGTCATGTACTTTCTGGATTTCATATGGTCCCAACCAACAAGTCTGGAGTTTCTCAGGGAAGTCCTTAAACCTGGAGTCGTACAAAAGTGCCTAGTCTCCTTCATGGAAGACTTTATTTTTAATGAGAGCATCATGCCTTTTAGCTCGCGACTACTGGATCAGGGCAGTGTTTTAAAGTGTAGAGAGCCTAATTTCATCCAGCTCATTGATCTATTGTAATCGATTAATCTGTGCCTTGGTTAGATCTAAGCCAACTTCTTGTGTTGTTCGTAATGTTTGGATTTCGAATTCTATGGGGAAAATGGGTTATTTTCTAAACACTAATTCATAAGATGAGTAACCAGTGGTACTTCTCCATGTTCTTCTATAAGCCCACAATGCTTCAGGTAGTCTGGTAGCCCAATCATGTCTATGTGATGCAATGGTTTTGGTTAGGATTTCTTTTATTATTTCATAATTGCTTTCTACTTGCCCATTTTCCTGTGGGTGGTATGGAGTAGTGATTTTATGCTGGACATGATAGTTGTTGAGTGTTGCAGTTATTTTGTTCCCAACAAACTATGGTCCATTGTCTGTAATTATCTCTCTTGGAAGGCCATAACGCACAAATAGATGGAAAAGGAACTGTATGACAGAATCCTCTGTAGCTCTTGGAAATTCCTCTGCTTCAACCCACTTGGTGACATATTCTGTTGCCACCAAAATATATGTTTTCTGGTTTGATGATGGGTTAATTGGTCCAACAAAATTGAGAGCCCATCGCTAGAATGGTTCAATGACTAGCTGTGGTTTCAGAGGCATATCATCAGACTGACTGGGGCATCGTGCTCTCTGGCAATTGTCACAGGCTTGGACGAATTTCTTTGCATCTTCGAAAATCGTGGGCCAATAATACCCTGTTTGCAGCACTTTATGTCAAGTTCTGTGATCAGCGAAATGTCTGCCACATGGTTCATCATGGAAGGCTTTTAAAATGTCAAATATTTCATCTTCTCGAACACATCTCCTGATATCCATGTCTACCCCTGTGTGGAACAAATAGCCCCCAATCCAAGAAAATTGAGCACTCCGTTGAACAATCTGTTTTCGCTCATTAGGGGTTAGATGCTTTGTTAGTTTACCTACTACTAGGTAATTGGCAACATCAGCATAACAGGGTGTTTGAATAGCCACATCAAATAGATGCTCGTCTGAAAATTGATCTTCAACTGCTGCTGCATCGATTGGCTTTGGCATTCTTGAGAGAAAAT
The DNA here is from genome assembly GCA_000404065.3 of Pinus taeda. Lineage (NCBI taxonomy): Eukaryota > Viridiplantae > Streptophyta > Pinopsida > Pinales > Pinaceae > Pinus > Pinus taeda. Next base: position 17,075 of record APFE030501481.1, read on the forward strand.
CGGCTACATGATTTTATTTTCCAGGTCGATCCTTGATTGTAATATCAAATTCCTACAATAAAATCAGCCATTTAGTTATTCTTCCATTTGTGATAGGCTCTTGTTTGCTAAATATTTTATGGAAGAATGATCTATGTACAAGATAACAGGATATCCAGTAATGTAATGTCTGAACTTATTGGCAGCATGTATTACAGCTAGAAATTATTTTTCAGTAGCAGTGTAGTTTAATTCAGCAGGGGATAAATTTTTGCTAATGTAATAAATTACATACGGTTTTGTATCCTCTTCTTGTCCAAGGACTGCTCCAATGGCTATATCTTAGGCATTAGATGATATCTGAAATGGAAAATCCCAGTTTGGTCCTGGAAGGTCTGGGGATGTGGACACGAGCTTCTTAAGATCCTTAAAAGCATGTTCACTTTTTTCTGTCCAAAGAAAATCAATGTTACTAGTTAGTGCATACAAAGATGCAGCAATATGTGAATAATGTTCTATAAACCTCCTATAATAACCAAAAAATTCAAGAAAACTGCGTACCTCCATTTCAGTGGTAGGAGTGGGAATAAGAAAAATTATTTGGATTTTGGCTGGGTCTACCTGAATGCCAGCTGCTGAAATATAGTGTCCTAGGATAAGTCCTTCAGTCATCATCATATAACATTTTTCATGGCTTAAACAAAGCCTAGTAGAAATGCAGTGTTATAGGACTTTTTCTAGTGTATCCAATGTTGGATCGAAATCATCTCCATATGGTGTAAAGTCATCCATGTATACTTCAAGTCCTTCATTTATTAAGTCTGCAAAAATGCTGAGGATAGCCCTTTGGAATGTGGCAGGAGAATTGCATAAGCCAAAAGGTAGAACTTGGTAGGAAACTGTTCCCCAAGGACAAGTAAAAGTAGTTTTGTCTTGGTCTTCATGGGCAGTCTGAATTTGATTGTATCACTGAAGCCATCCAGGAAAGAAAATAATTTCATTCCTTCCAAAGTGTCTAATACTTGGTTGATGAATGGGAGAGGGAAGTGGTCCTTTTGTGTTGCTTTATTTAGTTCTCTATAGTCCACACAGATTCTCCATTTCCCATTCTTTTTCGGTACCACCACAAGCGGAGAGACCCATTTACTATTAGAGATAGGATAAATGAAATTGACATCTAAAATTTTTTGAAGTTCAGCTTTTACAACATCTTTTAGATGAGGACTTAGTCTCCTCTGAGGCTGATGAACAGGTCTCGCATCTTTTTCTATATAAATGTGGTGTGTACATAACTGGGGGTCAATTCCTTTCATATCAGGGTAGTCCCATGCAAATGCTTCTTTATATTTCCTTAACACATGGATGAGCTTCATTTCTTGTTCGGATCTGAGGTTGGCATTAATGTTTAAGGTTTTTCACGGTTAAATTTCCACAATTTTACTATTTGCAATAGAGGTAACAGGTATTGTATGATCATGTGTACCTTTGAGAGGATCTTCTTCTAATTCATTATCAAATGTTGCTTTTATCATGTGAAATTGTGTGTGGGATATGAGTTCAGTTTGACTAATGAAATTATTAATGGCATCATCTTTTGTTTGGTCTTTGAAATCAAGTGCCTCTTGTATAGTTAATGGAGATCTAATGTTATTAGTAAGGTATGATACATGGTGCCTATTAGTTTTGACTATTGTGACACTTAGTTGTGCTGGAGGATATAGAACTAAGTTCTTGATATTTGCTCCTCTGGTTATGGTCATATTTCCTTGCCGACAGCCAATATAGGCATCGGCAGTGGCAAGCCAAGGTCTACCTAAAATAAATGGATGTCCATCAAGTTGGGTTTTGGGATTTATTATCAGAAAATCAGTTGGATATTCCCAGGAGTCAACAGAGACCATGACATCATGTAGTGTGCCATTTAGCCTAACCACAGATCGATTAGCCAATTCTATCAAGGTAGAGGTGGGTTCTATAGATGTAATGCCTGGCTTTTGGAAAGTAGTGGTTGTTAAGATATTGATTGTAGCTCCTAGATCAACTAAGGAATTGGAAAGGGTATGACCATAAATTTGCATAATTACTATTGGATTTCCTAGGTCTTCGTATTTAATGGGTGTTTCTTTTCTTGATAATAAGTCAGATAAAGTGTCGACTACTTGGAATCTTGGATTATTTGTTATATTCCTTCTTTTTTTCTTTATACACAATGCTTTAATAGTTTTTGCGTATATTGGGATGTCTTGAATGGCCTGGAGGAATGGAAATTTTATGTTCAAATTTTGTAATTCTCCCACAATGTCAAAATCAGGATATTGTATAGGTCGAGGTATGACTAATCGTTCTGGGAATGGGGGAGAGGATGTGGTTGCTTGATTATGATTTTTTTTTTATTCACATCCTATTCTTGAGATAGATGTTCTCTGGGTAACTGATTTTGAACCTGAATTGTCTTATCTCCCTCGGTTTCAATAATACGCCCAGATCTTAACTGAAGATCATTACGCTCCCTCAGATCGACTCCTATTTCTGGTGTTCCTATGATTTGGACAGATTGGACCGATCTGTTATTTGGATTGGGGTTGGGTTGGGCTAGGAGTTGCGGTCTTAGATTAGACTGGGGATTTTGTTGTAAGGTTGGCAGTGTAGGTTGAGGGAGCGGAATGGTTCTTACTGGGTGATGCATCAGTCTATGCCAATTTGTCTGCCAGGCTGAAATTTGTGAAGTAGGGGGAGTCCATTGTGGTGGGTATGCATTAGTTTGCCAATATGGTGGGGTATAAGGAAGATTCGGTCAACCAGGTTGGCTTGCCTGATTTAGCCACGGGGTTGAGGAAGGAGACAACTGTGGTGACCATTTTGGAAACGGGGGTTGAAATTGACTTTGCCACATATTATATTGTTGATCATTATACTGCGGAGGCTGAAAAGAAGTTGGGTCTGGAAACATACCAGATTGTCACGGCTGCCACTGACGGCGCTGGTTGAGAAAATACACCGATTCTGGCACTTCTTCTACTTCCTTATATACTGCTTTTAATTCGAGAAGTGAGGGATAGCTTTCCGTAAGGTGATCTTTTGCGCCGATGGCGCATGTTTGGACTGCATCCAGTGGACACTCCTTATGGCTATGCTTTTTCCTGCATTGGGGACAGAAGATTGCAAAATTTTGTTCTGCCTCCATTTGCTTCTGTTTGACCTGCATAATATCAAGTTGTGTAGTTAGTGTCCCTAGTATATCAGTTTTAAAATTTTCCAATAAATTTCCAATTTCTACACGCGTTACTCCTTCTGTCAAAATTTTATTATCTCTTACAAACCGATCATGGTCTGCTGGTTTTACTCTTATGCTTCCTCTCGAGCTCCTAATACATAAATCAATAATGTTAGCAAAACTTTCTTGATAAATATCTCCTTTTCCCATAATGTTTAATGTTTCAATCCATTGTTCCTTCATGCCTCTTATTAATGTTGTTTTTAACACATTATCAAGTAAAGGCAGTGATGCATAAGAAGACCTTTGAAGATTATACTGAAAACATTCCACATACTCCTCTAATGTTTCGTTTGGTCTAGCTATCATGTGGAATATTTCGTCCTTCAGTTCTCTGGACCTGCAATAGTCTTGATATTTCTTTAGAAAATATTCTTTCATTTGATCCATGTTATTTATAACCCCGCCACCTAATCCTATAAACCATCTTAAATCAGCCCCTTTTAGTGTAGAGGGAAATAGTTTCAGTTTCTGGGGGTCAATGGTGTAATCATATCCCCTACACAGCGCATCGAATTCAAATAGAAATGCATCCGGGTCTTCTGATGTAAGACCATGGAATGTAGGGATATGTTGAAGAGGGATTTCTTTCGTAGGTGCATTTGCTGTAGAATCCACTATGGGGTATTGTAATGTAGAGGTTTGGGTGTTTGGCTGGTTTTGAGCCATTTGGTCGAATATATGCCAATAACCTTCTGGGATATCTAGGAGGGTATTCCTAGGTTGAGGGGGAATGGCTTTAACAGGAATAGTTTTAATACCACTTCCTCTACCTGGGATAATGAGAGTGCCTAATGCCTGAGGAGATTGAGTTTCTTCAAAAATGATTTTTGCAGCACTTCCCTTGTTTGGGCTGTTTTATGGCTTAGTTGCCTCAAGAGAAGATCGTAGTTCCTCGGTTTCCCCTGTCTTTCCTACTCCTTCATAAAGATTACTGAAGTTCCCTTCCTGCAATAGTTCTAGAGTAGAATTTTCAATTTCGTAAAAGTCCTGCTCTTCAGTTTGGCTATGCACCTCAGCAAAGGCTACAAATGGTGATCCTATGGCTTGAAGGGAACTAGTAGGTTGTCTAGAAATAAATTTTATGGGTCCTACTGAGGGCTGAGATTCTGCTTTCTTGAAGATTTCATCTATGAAGGTTGGTCGGCCAAGGGTCACTGGCCCCTTAGCTTTTTCTGGCTTGGGTAGAGGTTTGGAATTCTTTTCTGGCTTTTTCTGCTTAGTCATGCACACAAATTAACTACTAAATTCTACCCAAACAAAACAACAACAAATATGTAGGAAAGCGGGCAGAGGAGAAGGGTTGTTACATGATCCACACGTAGGTTCTTACCTTCTGTTTTTAAAACCGAATTCTTCCCTAGCAGTTTCATACACTACTCTGAAAAAAGAACAAATTGCTACACTCTTTCCTCGGCAACGACGCCAAAATGTCAAGCTATAAAAAGGGTCTCTTTCACCTCTAATTACCTCACATTAAAATGTCAATCCGAGAACGTTTTGTTATTTCAAAGAGTGTCTCATTCTGAGGCTATCATTTTCCAGAGTAATGCTAGTAGCACAGTGATCGAAAATACAAGAGTAAATGGATGCTTGTTTACAGCTAACTACTTCAAAATATTAAACCACACATTCATAAAACTAAGCAATTTATTAGTCAAGGGTTCAGTAGTAATGACCCATCCCTTTGTAAATTGATGGAAAAGGAAACCAAAGAATAGATCATGGATCTGGGAGCTGGACAATAGATGTCAATGCTCACTAGAGCTTGAGATTGTTCTTCGCACCAAAATAAAAAATGACAAGAAATGAACCAGCAGATAAGAAAAGGAACAAAAATGAAGAAATAGAACAACAAACCTGAAATGGAACAATAGTTACAAAATTGTAACGGTAACTAAGTCTAATAAGAAATAACACCTTAATCTATAAGATCAAATGCACTAATCGTAATCTATAGGAATCAAATGGGAATCCTTCACTCTTAAGAGCGGATTGAATAACACACCAAAATGGAATAACACTGATTAATGATGAATTATAGAACAACGCTTGAAAACCATATATACACATGACACACTTTAATAGTAATATGATCTAGTTATCAATCTCAATTAGAAAGAGTACAACTACATTTGAAAATAGAACCACATTATTTATAGATCCAACAATCACAAAGAACGTAACTCCCAAGATGAATTCCATAATGTTAATGAACAAGTGCACAACACAAAGTCTCTATAATTAAACAACAACAGTATTCCGTAAAGACTAGCAGTATTATATCAACACCTAAAAGAAAAGTGATATGGTGTAGAGTCAATACAATAGTTCTATCTTTAGAAACCTTAATAAATTAAACATAACAAAGCATGTGATGTAAGCTTACAAAACACATCAGATTACCAAATAACGTCGATAAGCAAACCACGCATAAACCAAACGTAATAGTACAGGAGCAAGTATCGTCCAGGGTCGGGCCCTTAGCCTCCAGGGGTACACTGCTTGAAGTTATTCCAGAATTAGAGATAAAATAGCAACCAGGTTTGTATTAATGCATAAACTGGAATTACAATAGATCAGTTCTTAATGAGACTCGATGATCAAAGTTTTGATCTTAAAGGAAATTATATAAAACATAACAGATTCTCCTCTTGAGCTAATAGTGATGCCCCCCTTTATAATGATGAAGGCGGAGATATCTAAGTGCAGAAATAGATAAAACAACGATCCCTCAGAATCAAGGATCCTGAGGGATTCGCCAAACCGTTAGTCCTCAATCATCTCTTTTCTTTCCTACATTGAGTCGATATCTCCACTTCCTTTGTAGGGCTGATTCACTTTGATTTGCTTTGCCTTGTTTGCATATGGTTCCCCATCAAAGGGACAATGATTAACCCGTCCTTGTCCTTTCCTTTGGAACAATAGCTTCTCGTTTTTCCTTCTTTCTGCATAAGGAAATGACAATTGTCAGTATTTTCGTCTTGCATATTAATCTCACATGTTTTATTACAATTCCTTATCGTTTTCTGAGTTCATGATAAAAAATGTTTGTAAGTTCTAATGAAAAGATGCTCAAATAATTACCAAAAACATACCTTCTTTAGTACTCCACAGTTGACACCACAACAATTGGAAGAAAGAAGAGAAAAAGGGCTTTGTTACAGTTGTGATAGAAAATACACTAAAGGTCATAAGTGTGATGAGAAGAAATTATTCTACATTGATTGTGAAGAGGAAGAAGAAAAGGAGCAAGAAAGGTCAAAAGAAGGAGGATATACTCCAGGACAAAGCCTAGATAAAGAAGAATGAATCCGACCATATCTTGTAATGCATTGGATGGAATTACCACTCCTCAAACCATCAAGATAGAAGGACAAATTAAGAAGAAAAAGGTAATAGTGTTGATTGATTCAGGAAGTACCCACAATTATATTCATTGTAAGATAGCAAAAGAATTGAATTGCTTCCTATGTCCAGCACCAGAGTGTCAAGGGATGGTTGCAAATGGAGGAATGATAAATTATGCTAGAAAGTGCCATAATATCAACCTATCCATGGAAGAATATGTATTGAATAGCCCAATGCTTTCCATTCCAATGGAAGGTGCTGACGTTATACTAGGAGTCCAATGGCTACAATCCTTGGGTACAATAGCTTTTAATTTTGAAGAACTTTTCATAAAAAAATTTGTGGAAGTAAAGGAAGTTCAATTAAGGGGTATTGCAGGGAAATCGGGAAAGATAATCAACTGTAACGGTATGACAAAGCTTCTAAAAAAGGAACAAAGAGGTGTAATTGCACAATTATGTTCGATACATGTTTCCACATTGGAATCATCTATTTCTCCAGATCTCCAAAAAGTCTTGGAAAATCATTCCAAGGTATTTGAGACTCCCAAAGATCTCCCACCTATTTGTGATCATGATCATGCTATTCATCTGATTCGAGGAAGTGTTTCTCCAAACATCAGACCGTAAAGATATCCCTATGCCCAAAAGAGTGAAATTGAACATATGGTTGTAAAAATGCTAGAGGCTAGTATAATTCAACCTAGTCAAAGTTCTTTCTCTGCTCTAGTGGTATTGGTGCACAAGAAGGATGGATCATGGTGCATGCGTCCAAATTATCAGGGGCTCAACAAGCTCAGTATTAAAGATAAGTTTCCCATTCTTGTCATTGATGAACTACTGGATGAATTGCATGGATCAATTTACTTGACCAAGTTGGATCTTCATTCAGGATATCATCAAATCAGAATGAAGACTGAAGACATTCTAAAAACAACATTTAGAACTCATGAGGGTCATTATGAATTTTTGGTCATGCCTTTTGGCCTTACCAATGCACCTTCTACATTTCAAGGTTTGATGAATTCCAATTTGAAACCCTTCCTTAGAAAATTTGTGTTAGTATTTTTTGATGATATACTAATCTACAACAAGTCTTGGAAGGATCATGTTGAACATGTTGACAGGGTACTACAACTATTTGAGGAGAAAAAATTATATGAAAAAGTATCCAAATGCTTCTTTGGAGTACAAGAGGTGGAATACCTAGGTCATATTATATCTCATGAAGGAGTTAAGGTAGACCCTAGCAAAATTCAAGCCATTAAGGAATGGAAAATCCCCGCATCCATAAAACGTCTACGAGGATTTCTCAGGTTGACAGGGTATTATCAGAAGTTTGTTAAGAATTATAGGAGAATAGCAGCACCTCTAGCAACATTATTGAAGAAAAATGCATTTTCATGGACTCCAGAAGCAACAGAGGCCTTCGAACATCTTGAAGAGGAAATGTGCCAAGCACCAGTCTTAGCTACAACAAACTTCACAAAAACTTTTATTGTGGATTGTGATGCTTTAGGAAATGGAATTGGTGTTATTTTAAGGTAAGATGAAAGACCCATTGCTTTTTAAAGTCATCCAATCACGGGAAAGTTTTTACACAAAGCTATTTAGGAGAAGTAAATGTTAGCAATACTCCACGCACTTAAGAAATGGTGACCCTACCTAATGGGAAGACACTTCAAGGTAAAAATAGATCGTGATAGCCTTAAACACTTTTTAGAACAAAGATTATCCTTTGAAGAGCAACAAAATTGGGTCACAAAGATGTTGCGTTATGACTTTGAAATCATCTATAAAAAAGGGAAGCAAAATATGGTGGCAGATGCACTCTCAAGAAAGGATGAGGATGTGGAAGCATTGTTGTGCACCATTTCTATTACCCAACTGGATTGGATAAACAAAGGAAGGGAAGAATGGAAGAACGATGAAGAAGTGTGGGCCCTTATTCGAAAGTTACAACAAGATTCCAGTACATCTGATACATTTAGCTGGAAAAATGATTCATTATGGTACAAAGATCTCTTATACCTCTATAAGAATTCTGAACTAAAGAAAAAGATTCTTATGGAATTGCACACTTCTCCCTTGGGAGGGCACTCAAGATTTTTAAAAACTTACCACATGGTTAAGAAGGAGTTTTTTTGGGATGGCCTTAAATCTAATATTCAAAAGTTTGTGGTAGAATGTTTGGTTTTCCAAAAAAATAAAGTTGAAACAATTAATACACTGGGTCTATTAAAACCTTTATCCATTCCAAGCCAATGTTGGGAGGAGGTTTCAATGGATTTTATCATAGGTTTACCCATATTGTTATTGTTGTGCCCCATAGAATCCCTCTATTGTTATTTTGGTGGCTTTATATTATTATTGTTAGGCTGGCTAGATTATAGTGTGACTCCTTAGACTCCTATATATAGAAACGAGGTTTTGTCATTTGAATCATCCAAGAATTATTCATTTATGTAATGTAAATGAGGTTACCCCCTTGAAGAGGATGAATTCTAAGACATTGATCTATCCATTCTATCTTTTTCTGAGCTGGTTCATAACACATTATGTGTAATATGTAGCAAAAGATACCCACTTAAGGTGGGGTGCTTCATCCCTACATCCTAAACCGTAAACCGTAAACCCTTAACCCTAAATCCCAAAGCCTAAACCATAAACTCTAAACCCCAAATCCTAAACACTAAACCCTAAGAATTTTAAAACATTATAAAAATTGTTTTTTAAATGTTTATTAAAATAATTACTAACGTGCTATAAACTCGAAACCATGAACCCTAAACCCTAAACCTAAAATCTTAAAACTTAAACCCTAAGCATTTTAAAAAGTGTTATAAAAACAGTAAACCCTAATCCCTAAAGCCTAAACCACAAATGCTTAACCCTAAACCCTAAACCCTAAACCCCAAACCCTAAATTCTAAACCCTAAACCCTAAACACTAAGAATTTTATAATGATTTTAAAAATATATTGTAACTTTTATTTAAGTTTTAACTAAAATAATTTACTAAAGTTCTATCAACCCTAAACCTTAAACTCTAAACCATAAACCCCTAACCCTAAAATCCAAATGGTAAACCCTAAACCCTAAGTGTTTTATAAATTTTAAAAAGTGTTATGTAAATTTTATTTAGATGTTTATTAAAAGCATTTACTAAAGTGTTATAATCCCTAAACCTAAAACCCTAAACCCTAAACCCTATAGCCTAAACCCTTTACCCTAATCATTTTATAAAATTTTAAAAAGTGTTTTGTAAATTTTATTTAAGTGTTTATTAAGAGTATTTACTAAAGTGCTATAAACCTTAAAACCTAAACCTTAAACCCTAAACCCTAAACCACAAAACCCTAAACCCTAAACCCTAAGAATTTTGTAAAACTTAAACTCCACCCTAAACCCTACACCCTAAACCCCAAACCCTAAACCGCAAATGCTAAGCACTCTATAACATTTTAAAAATCATTTTCTAAATTTTATTTAAGTGTTTATTAAAGGCTTTTACAAAAGTGTTATAAACCCTAAACCATAAACCCTAAACCCCAAGCCATAAACCTCAAACCCTTAACTCTAAACCATAAACACTAAGCATTTTGTAACATTTTAAAAAGCATCTCGTAATTTTTATTTAAGTGTTTATTAAAATAATTTGCTCAAGCGTTATCAACCCTAAACCCTAAACTCTAAACCTTAAACCTGAAACCCTAAACCCTAATGCCTAAACCCTAGATCCTAAGCATTTTATAACATTTTAAAAACCATTTTGTAACTTTTTTTTCATAAGCTACGCTAGTTCCTTATTTTTCTATTTATAGAAGCAAGTTGTTCCATATGAAAAATATTCGTGGCCTCAACTTGCCCACATGGGAAACCAAGTCTGTTGGCCACCTTAGTCTCGTATAAGCCATCTAGTAGAAAAATTTAACAAGTCTCTCAACACAAGCTAAATACACTTCACATCTAGATACACTATTTAAGGTCCGACCTGTCTTATAAAGACAAAAAAAGTAAAAGCTATCCGCTAAAAAGACCAGTAAAAACTGGAAGATAAAATATTATTCCTTTCTATCATCTTTTTCCGAATCCATGATAGTTGGTGTAGCAGTAGAGTCACTCGACGCTGGAGACAGCTTCATCATTCCCTGCTGGATCTCATCCGGATTACTATCCTACATAAACATCATAATTTGTAGATTCTTCATGTCCTTTTTGAGGTTGGGCATGCCTTGGGTTATTTTCGCCATCTCCCCCACGACCTATTCCAAATCTCTGGCAAACAAGTGCTTCATGACCGAGTATATGTGCAAGGTTTGTTGAAATAACATCATCCTGCCGCTGCTATGCCATGGGTCAGGGAGTATGTCCCCCCCATTCTTCCATTTTTGGCTTAGAGTCTTCTTCCATGATGTTGTCCTCCATCTCCTGGATCAACTAGCAAATGTCAGCATCTGTTCCTTCTTTGTATGCTCGAGCTGCCTCCTTGACCACCACCTTAATCGATTTCCTACCTCTTCTCGCCTCTGGAGTCTCCAAAGCGGTAGGTTCTTTTCTAATTGACTGGCTCTAGTGCCCTCTACCCCCACAGCTCCTCCCTCTACCCAAGCGAGCCATCTCTTCATTTTCAGACTCCTACTTACAATTATCAACATAAAACATTAGCTTTTGGAGATCTTCATACTTCATGTCTTCCAACGTTTCCTTTTCTCTAAGCATCCCAACCCTATTAAAGCACTTCCTGTCTCTCTAGAGAGTCGTTGCTCTCTCCCATCCTGGAGTAAGGGAGGCGCTGAGTTTTCTACCATCCAATCCTTCCTAAAATTCTCTTCCATAGTTTCCTAGGGCTGACCCTTTATACTGAGATTACACTCCCTAGATACGCCTATGCTCTAGCTACTATTAATCAGCTGATCTGGGCTATCTCTCTGCCTCTCATCTCTATCCTTAGGCCTTCCCTATCTCTACCCCTTCCCAACGTACCCAAGCTTACCCCGCTCCTTCAACATACTATTCTTCTTGGAGCGAAATGCAAGAGGTAAGCAAGAAGAAACATACCCAGAGTTGTGTTCGTCCATAGAAGTCCCCAACACTTGAACTACCCTGCTCTCGTATTCCATTTTCTACATTCTATGCTCTCTACCTATTCTTACAACCCTCATGTATCCCTTCCCACCTGCCCTATGTCCCATCATACTGTCGCCGCCATTGTTGCCAACCTCACTCCTCATAATCATGTCACTTCGCTCCCTTGATGTTGTTGTCATCATGCAGGACATCACCACATCTAGCTATTCCAGATTGAGGAAAGTAGGTGGTCATCCTATCTCTCCTCTCTCCTGATCTATCCTTATCTTTGTACTCTTCCACTTCGTCACCCTCATTGGGGGAAACTATTTTGTAACTTTTATTTAAGTGTTTATTAAAAGAATTTATCAAAGTGTTATAATCCCTAAAACATAAACCCTAAACTCGAAACCCTAAGCATTTTATAACAGTTTAAAAATAAATTTGGAACTTTTATTTATGTCTTTATTAAAAGCATGTACTAGGTTCTTATAAACCTTAAAACCTAAATCCCAAAGGCCAAACCTTAAACACTAAACCCTAAGCATTTTATATCATTTTAAAAATAATTTTGTAACTTTTATATAAGAATTGACTAAAACCATTTACTAAAGTCTTATAAACCATAAAACCTAAATGCTAAACCACCCTAAACCCTAAACCCCAAACCCTAAATTCTAAAACCTAAACCCAAATCATTTAATAACATTTTGAAAAGAATTTTATAACTTTTATTAAAGTGTTTATCAAAATAATTTGCTAAAGCATTATAAACCCTAAACACTAAACCCTTAAATCTAAACCGCAAACCTGAAACCATAAACCCTAAATCTTAAATCCTAAAGTCCATGCATTTTTATAACATTTTAAAAATTGTTTTGTAACTTTTATTTAAGTTCTTATTAAAATCATTTATTGAACCCTTATAAACCCTAAACCCTAAACTCTAAACCCCACACCCTAAACCCTAAACCCTAAACTCTAAACCCCACACCCTAAACCCTAAGTATTTTATAACATTTTAAAAAGAGATTTTCAACTTTTATTTAAGATTTTGTTAAAAGGATTTACTAAATCCTTATAAACCCCAAATCCTAAAACAAGAACCCTAAACCCTATACCCTATACCCTATACCCTAAACCTTAATCATTTTATAACATTTTAAAAATCGATCTCTAACTTTTATTTAAGTTTTTATAAAAAGCATTTACTAAAGTGTTATAAACCTTAAACCTTAAACCCGAAACCCTAGACCACCAAACCCTAAAACCTAAACCCTAATCATTTTATAACATTTTAAAAAGAATTTCAAACTTTTATGTAAGTGTTTATTAAAATAATTTACTAAAGTGTTATAAATCCTAAACCCCAGACCATAAACCATAAACCCTAAACCCTAAATACTAACCTTTTTTCTAATATTTTAAAAAGTGTTTTGTATAGTGTTATAAATCCTAAACCATAAACCCTAAACCATAAACCCAAAAACCTAAACCCTCAACTCAAAACACTAAATCCGAAACTGTAAACCCCAAACAATAAACACAAAACACTGAGAATTTTATAACATTTTAGAAATCTCTTAGTAACTTTTATTTGATTTTTTATTAAAATAATTTACTAAAGTGTTATAAAACCTAAACCCTAAATTCCAAACCCCAAATCCTATATCCTTATTCTTAAAGCCTAAATAATAAGCCCTAAAATAATTTACTAAGGTCTTATAAACCCTAAACCCTAAATACTAAAGATTGAAAGCATTTACTAAGGTCTTACCTAAGCCCTAAACCCCAAACCCTAAAATCTATGGATTTTATAACATTTTAAAAAGCGTTTTGTATTTTTTATCTAAGTGTTTACTAAAACCATTTACTAAATTTCTATAAACCCTAAACCCCTAATCCCTGAACCCTTAACCTTAAACCACAAACCCTAAACCCTAAAAAGCCATAAACCCTAAAAAAATCCTAAACCCTAAAAACCCCCAAAAAAACTCTAAATACTAAAAACTGTTTTTTAACTTTTTTATAAGTGTTTATTAAAAGAATTTATTAAAGCATTATAAACCATAAGACCTAAGTCCTAATACAACCACCCTTAGCCTAAACCCTAAACCCTAAACCATAAGCACTTTATAACATTTTAAACACCAAACTCTAAATGCTAAGTATTTTATAATATTTTAACAAGTGTTTGTAACCTTTTTAAGTGTTTATTTAAAGAATTTATTAAATTGTTATAAACCCTAAACCCTAAGCATTTTATTACAATTTATCAAGCATTTGTAACATTTTAAAACCCTAAACCCTAAATCTTACACACTAAGAATTTTATAAATTTTTAACAAGAGTTTTGTAACTTTTCTTAAAAGTTTAATAAAGAACTTACTAAAGTGTCACTCAAACCTAAACCCTAAAATTTTTATAACTTTTAAGTAAGTGTTTTGTAACTTTTTCCTAACTATTTATTAAAAGGATTTACTGAAGGTTTATAAATCCCAAACCATAAACTCTAAACCTTAAGCCTTTTATAACATTTTAAACCCTAAACCCTGAGCATTTTATAACATTTTAAAAAGTGTTTTGTAAACATTTTTTAAGTGTTTATTAAAATAATTTATTCAAGTGTTATAAGACATAAACCCTAAACCCTAAACACTAAAACCTAAACACTATGCATTTTATAACATTTTAAAAAGCATTTTGTAAATTTTTTAAGTGTTTACAAAAACCATTTTATAAACATTTAATCCCTAGACCTAAATCCTAAACTATAAGCATTTTATAACATTTTAAACCCAAAACCATAAACCCTAGAGTCTAAACTCTAAACCCTAAGTATCTTATAACATTTTAACAAGTGTTTTCTTACTTTTTTTTAAGTGTTTATTAAAATCATTTACTAAGGTGTTATAAACCATAAACCCTAAACATGAACATTTTATAAAATTTTAAATCCTAAACCCTAAATCCTAAGCATTTCATAACATTTTAACAAGTGTTTTGTATATTTTTTTATGTTCTTATTAAAATAATTTATCAAAGTGTTATAAATCCCAAACCCAAACCATAAACCCTATCCGTAAACTCTAAAAATTTTATAATATTGTAAAATACATTTTTGTAACTTTTTTAAGTGTTTATTAAAAGCATTTAATGAAGTGTTATAACCCTAAACCATAAACCCTAAGAATTATATAAAAATTTAACAAGAGTTTTGTAATTTTTATTTAAGTGTTTATTAAAATAATTTACTAAAATGTTATAAACCCTAAACCCTAAACCCTAAACCTTAAACCCTAAATGCTAAACCATAAACCCCAAACCCCAAACCCTAAACCCTAAAACCTAACCAATTTATGATCTATTAAAAATAATTTTGTAACTTTTCTTTAAGTGTTTATTGAAACAATTTATTAAGGTGTTATAAAACCTAAACCCTAAACCCTAATCATTTGTACACATTTTAAAAAGTGTTTTGTAACCTTTTTTAAGTGTTTATTAAAAGAAATTAATAAAGTTTATAAACCTTAAACCCTAAACCCTAAACCCCAAACCCCAAACCCTAAACCCAAACCCCAAACCCTAAACCCTAAACACTAAACCCTAGACTCTAAACCTTAAACCCTAAACCCTAAACCCTATAAACTAAACCCTAAACCGTTGGCATTTTATAACATTTTTAAAAGTGTTTTCTAAATTTTATTTAAGTGTTTATTAAAATAATTTACTAAATTGTTGTAAAACTTATACTGTACACCCTAAAACCTAAACCCAAAAACCTAAACCCTAAACCCCAATACCTAAGCACTAAACCATCAACCCTACAAATTTTATAACAGCTTAAGAAGAATTTTGTAACTTTTATTGATGTTTTTATTAAAAGAATTTACTAAAGTGTTATAAACCCTAAACCATAAACGGAAAACCATAAACCCTAAAAACAAAAACATAAACCATAAACCCCAAAACCTAAACCCTAAACCCCAAACCCCAAACCCTAAACCCTAAACCCTAACAATTTTGTAACATTTTAAAAATTGTTTTGTAACTTTTATTTAAGTGTTTATTAAACTCATTTACCAAAATTTTGTAGATCCTAAACATTAAACCCTAAATCTAAACCTAAAACCCCAAACCTTAAACCCTAAACCCTAAACCCTAAATCCCAAACCCTAAACCCTAAACTCTAACCATTTTATAACATTTTAGAAAGTATTTTGAAAATTTTATTTAAGTGTTTCTTAAAATCATTTAATAAAGTCTTATAAACCATAAACCCTAACCTCTAAACCCAAAACCATAAAACCTAAATCAATTACAATAACCCTAAACCTTAAAACCTAAACCGCATACCATGAACATTAAACCCTAAACCCTAAGCATTTTATAACATTTTAAAAGGTGTTTTTTAATTTTTATTTAAGTTCTTATTAAAAGAATTTACTAAAGTGTTATAAACCCTCAACCCTAAACTCTAGACGAGAAACCCTAAACCCCAAACCCTAAACTCTAAACCTAAAACCCTAAACCCTAAACCCTAAACTCTAAACACCAAACCCTAAACCATAAACTCTAAACCCTGAATCGTAAGCATTTATAACATCTTAAAAAAAATTCCAACTTTTATTTAAGTGTTTATTAAGACTATTTACTAAAGTCTTATAATCCCTAGACTCTTAACCCTAAACCATAAGCAATTTATAACATTTTAAGAAGTGTTTTTTAAATTTTATTTAAGTGTTTATTATAAGAATTTACTAAAGTCTTATAAACCCTAAACCCTAAGAATTTTATAGCATTCTAAAAAGAGTTTTGTAACTTTTACTTAATCTTTTATGAAAATAATTCACTAAGGTGTTTTAAACCCTAAACCATCAAAACTAAACCTTAAACTATAAACCCTAAACTGAAAAACCTACCACTAAACGCTAAACTGAAACTATTTATAACATTTCAAAAAGCATTTTATAACTTTTATTTATGTGTTTATTAAAAAAATTTACTAAAGTGTTATAAACCCTAAACTGTAAACCACAAATGCTAAATCCTGTACCTTATACCCTAAAACCTAAACCCTAAGCATTTCATAACATTTTAAAAATTATTTTGTAACTTTTCTTACGTGTTTATTAAAGTAATTTACTAAAGTGTTATAAAATTTAAACCCCAATCCCTAAAACTTAAACCATAATTAATTTATAACATTTTAAAGAGTGTTTTGTAACTTGTACTTAAGTGTATATTAAAAACATTTACTAAAAAGTGTTATAAACCCTAATCCATAAACGCTAAATCCTAAGAATTTTATAACATTTTAAAAACTATTTGTAACTTTTATTTAAGTGCTTATTAAAACAATTTACTAAAATGTTATAAACCCTAAATCATAAACCCTAAACCCCAAATCCTAATCCCTAAACCATAAACCCTAATAATTTTATAAGTATCTATAATAAGGGAAGACCACATTTGGGTATGTGAGTGTAAGAGGGAGAAAATTGTGGCACATGAGATACCCCAACCTTTGTTTTTCCACCCTTCTTCATAAACATGTTTCCTTTTATTTATTTTTCTTTATAACTCCTCGAGGATCAATGGGATGAATGCATTATGTGTAATATATAGCAGAAGATACCCCCTTAAGATGGGGTGGTTCATCCCTACACCCTAAACCGAAAACTCTAAACTGTTAACCCAAAACCCCAAACCCCAAACCCTAAACCATAAACCCCAAATCCTAAACACTAAACCCTAAGCATTTTATAACATTTTAAAAATTGTTTTGTAAATTTTATTTAAGTGTTTACTAAAACAATTACTAAGGTGTTATAAACTCAAAACCATGAACCCTAAACCCAAAATCGAAAATCTTAAAACTTAAACCCAAGGATTTTATGGTGATAAACCCTAAACTGTAAACCCTAATCACTAAGGCCTAAACCGAAAATGCTTAACCCTAAACCCTAGACCCCAAACCCTAGACATTTTATACCAATTTTAAAAATGTTTTGTAACTTTTATTTAAGTGATTACTAAAAACGTTTACTAAACTACTATTAACCCTAAAACCTAAACTCTAAACCATAAACCCCTAACCCTAAACCCTAAACTGTAAACCCTAAACCCTAAGTATTTTATAACATTTTAAAAGGTTTTTTGTAACTTTTATTTAAATGTTTATTAAAATAATTTACTAAAGTGTTATAATCCCTAAACCCTAAACTCTAAACCCTAAACCATATACCTAAAACCCTAAACCCTAAAACCCATACCCTAAACCGTCAACATTTTATAGCATTTTAAAAACGGTTTTGTAATTTTTATAAGTGTTTATTAAAAGAATTTACTAAAGTGTTATAAACCGTCAACCCTAAACCCTAAACCCTATAGCATAAATCCTATACCCTAATCATTTTATAACACTTTGAAAAGTGTTTTGTAACTTTTCTTTAAGTGTTTATTAAAAGCATTTACTAAAGTGTTATAAACCTTAAAACCTAAAACTTAAACCCTAAAACCTAAACCTCAAACCCTAAACCCTAAGAATTTTATAAACCTTAAATACTCTACACTAAACCCTAAACCCTAAACTCCAAACCCTGAACCCTACACCATCAATGCCAAACCCTAGTAAGTGATCAACATGTTATATGCTTAACTCTCTAGGATGTTTGATATGAAGGAGTTTGGAGCAGCAAAACACATCTTGGGTATGGAGATACATAGAGACATGAAAAATGGTAATCTTTGGTTATCACAACAAAAGTATGTGGAAAAATTACTTGAAAAGTTCTATATGAATATTTGAAACCTATTTATGTTCCATTAGGTTCCCATTTTAATACTTCTTTGGTTTTGAGTCCTAGAACTAATGATGAAAAGCAATATATGTCTCATGTACCATATGCAAATGTTGTAGTCAACTTAATGTATGTGATGGTATCCACAATACCTGACATTTTGCATGCAGTTGGAGTTGCCAGTATGTTCATGGAAAATCTAGGTGAAGAATGTTGGCGAGCAGTGAAATGGGTGGTTTGATATCTAAGAGGAACAAATGAGCATTGCATTATCCTTAATGATAGTAAACGATCAATCTGCGGATATGTAGATGCCGATTATGCAAGTGATTTGGAAAAATAAAGATCTACTATAGGTTATGTCTTTACTTTTGCAGGTGGATTAATTAGTTGGATGCCAAAGTTCAAGAAATATTTGTGTTTTCAACTACCAAATCAGAATATATAGCTACTTCAGATGCTAGTAAAGAAGCAATCTAGTTAAAGGGTCTACTTGATCAGATTGGAAGGACGAAGGAGAAAGTGAATGTATTTTGTGACAGTCAGAGTGCTATTCACTTGGCTACAAATCCTACTTATCACAACAGAAATAAGCACATTGATGTAATGTATCATTTTTTGAGACATTTGATTGATAGAAGAAAAGTAGCTCTTCAAAAGGTCCATACATGAGATAATCGTGTAGACATATTCACAAATCCAATTACAGTAGAGAAGCTGTGATGGTTTTTAGCTTCTCTTGGCTTGTAGAAGAGATGATGAATGGGCATGGGTAAGGGACTAGGAAAATTATTGTCAAGGTGGAATTTGTTGGTAATTAACAACTAATTAATGTAAATTTGGGTAAACTATATTAGTTATTGACAAGTTAGTTTCATACCAATTTAGTAGTTTTGTAACTGAGGAGGCTCATATATAAAACTGATGAATGCGCGAACTATTGCAATGAAGAATCATTTATTTATTTAATAGAGATTCCAATCCCTTTCCCTGTGGATGTTTCCTTGACACCCTGTCAGGGTTTTACCAAGTAAATCATGAGTTTTACTTGTCTGTTTGTGCTCAGTTGCATTTCCTTTCTTATTTTATAACCTCCTCTAACTACATAAACTAGCCTAACCTACCCTACTCTACTCTAGCCTAGCCTAACTTAGCCTAACCTAGCCTAACCTACCCTACTCTACTCTAGCCTAGCCTAACTTAGCCTAACCTAGCCTAACCTACTCTAGCCTAGTCTAAACTAGCCTACCCTAGCTTATTCTATCATAGCCTAACCTACTATAGCCTAGCCTAATCTAGCCTCCTCTAGCCTAATCTACTCTAGCCTAACCTAACCTAGCCTAAACTACTCTAGCCTAACCTAACTTAGCCTCACCTACTCTAGCTTAGCCTAAAATAGCCTAGCCTACTCTAGCGTAGCATAACCAACTCTAGCCTAGCCTACCCTAGCTAAGCCTAGCCTACTCTAGTCTACGCTAGCCTAGGCCCTAGCCTACTATAGCCTAGCCTAGCTTGACCTATTCTAGCCTAGTTTAACCTACCGTAGACTAGCCTAGCCTTGTTTATGCTAGCCTATCCTAGCCTAGCCTAGCCTATCCTACCCTAGCCTAGCCTACTCTGGCCTAGCCTAGCCCACTCTATACTACTATAACCTATCCTACTCTAGCATACTCTAACCTAGTTGAGCCTAGCCTAGCCTAACCTACACTTTCCTAGCCAATCCTAGCATATATTACTCCAAACTAGCCTACTCTAGGCTACCCTAGCCTAGACTACTCTACCTTACCCTAGCTTATGCTAGCCTAGCCTAACCTACTCTAGTGTGGCTTGACCTAGCCTAACTTACTCTACCCTAGACTAACCTAACTACCTAAACTAACCTACCATACTCTAGCCAATTATATCCTACCTTAGCCTACTCTAGCCTAGCCTAGCCTAGCTCAACCTAACCCAACCTAAGTTAGCCTAACCTAACCTAACCTAGCCTACCCTATCCTAGCATAACCTAACCTAACCTACCTAACCTATCCAAACCCAACCTTACCTAACCTAACCTAGCCTAACCTTTCCTAGCGTAGCCTAATCTAACCTAACCTAACATTGCCTAACTTAGCCTTGCCTTGCCCAACCTAGCCTAGTATTTAGTAGCCCATCCTAGGATACTCTAACCTACCTTAGTCTACTCTATATTAGCCTAGCCAAGCCTACTCTAGCTTACCCTAGCCTACTATGGAGTAGCCTATCCTAGTTTTGCCTAGCCCTCCTTAGCTTAAACTAACCTAGCATAACCTAGTCTAACCTAGGCTACCCTACCCTATTCTAGACTTACTTAGCCTAACATACTCTAACCTGGCCTACCCTACCCTACTCTACCCTTGACTAGCATTGCCTAGCCTAGCCTAGCCTAGTCTAGTCTACCCCAGGCTACTCTAGTTCAGCCTAGCCTACTTTAGCATCACCTAGTCTAGCCTAGTCTACTCTAGCCTAGACTAAACTACTCTCTTAGCCTAGCCTACTCTGACCTAGCCTACACTAGCCTAGCCTAGCCTACTCTAATATAGCCTAGCCTAGCCTAATCCAGCATAGCCTAACCAAATCTAGCCTAGCTTAACCTAACCTTGCCTACCCTACCTTAGCCAAGCCTATATTAACCTAGTGTACTCTAGCCTACCCTACATTAGATTATCCTACTCTAGTGTAGCCTAACATAGTCTTCCCTATTGTAGCCCACTCTACCCTAGTCTTGCCTACTCCAAGCTACTCTGGCCTACTATAGCATAGCCAACTCTACCTTAATATAGCCTAGCCAAGCATAGCCTACTCTATCCTAGCTTATCCTACACTAGCCTAGCCTACTTTGGCTTACTCTAGCCTACCCTAGCCCACTCTACCCTATTATACCCTAGCCTATTATACCCTAGGGTAACCTAGTCTAGCCTATACTAACCTAGCCTAATCTAAACTAACCTAACCTACTCTAGCCTAGCCTAACCTAGCCTAACCCACTCCATCCTAGCCTAACCTACTCTATCCTAAACTAAACTAGCCTAGTCTATCATACTCAAGCATAACCTAACCCACTATACCCTATCTTACTCTAGCCTACTCTACCCTAACCTAACCTACCCTAACTTAGCCTAACCTATTCTAATTTACTCTAGCCTAAACTATTCTATCCTAGCCTATCCTAGCCTAACCTATTCTAGCCTAACCTAGCCTTACCTACTCTAGCAAAGACTAAATGGTCTTAGCCTAGCCTACTCTAACATAGCCTAACCTACTCTAGCCTATCCTACTCTAGCCTAACCTAGCCTAACCTAATCTTTCCTAACCTACTCTTGCCTACTCTAACCTAGCCGAACCTAGCCTACCCTACCCTACTCTAGCCTTTCCTAGAGTTTCCTAGAGTTGCCTAGCATAGCCTAGCGTAGCGTAGCGTAGCCTAGTCTAGTCTAACCTAACCTACTTTAGCCTAGTCTAGCCTACTTTAGCCTAGTCTAGCCTACTTTAGCCTAGCCTAGCCTGGCCTACTCTAGCCTAGTCTACTCTAGCCTAACCTAGACTACTCAAGCCTAGCCTAGCCGAATCTAACCCACCCTTAGCTAGCCTAACCTACTTTGACCTAGCCTACACTAGCCTAGCCTAGTCTAGCCTAGTCTAGCCAAGCCTACTCTAACTTAGCCTAATCTAGACCCTAGCCTACTATGGCCTAGCCTAGCCTAACCTACTATAGCCTAGCTTAACCTAGCCTTTCCTACACTACCCTAGCAAAGCCTAACCTAACCTAGCCTACTCTAGCCTAGCCTACTTTAGCCTACTCTAGCCTAACCTAACATAGCCTAGCCTACTCTAACCCACTCTAGCCTAGCCTAGCCCCTAGGTTAGCCTACTCTATCCTAGACTACTCTAACCTACTATAGCCTACACTAGCACAGACTACTCTAGCTTACTCTATCCTAGTGAAGCCTAGCCTACTCTATCCTAGCTTATCCTACTCTAGCATATCCTATTCTACCCTAGTCTAGCCTAACGCACTCTAGCTTATTATGCCCTAACCTACTCTAGCCTAGCCTAGCCTACACTACTCTTGCCTACCCTAGCCTACTCTAACCTAACTTTACGTAGCCTAGCCTACTCGAGCATAACCTACTCTCTCCTACCCTAACCTAGCCTAACCAAACCTATTCTAACATGGAATAACCTAGCTTAACCTAAACTAACCTACCCTATTGTATCATATCCTAGCCTACTCAAGTCTACTCTAGCCTAACCTAGCTTACTTTATCCTAGGCTAGCTTAAGCTAAGTTAACCTAACATAACCTAGCCCAACCTAGAGTAGCTAGCCTAACCTAACCTAGCCGAACCTAAGCTAGCCTAGCCAAGTCTAACCTAAAGTAACCTAACCTAACCTAGCCTAACCTAGACTAGTCTAACCTTGCCTAGCCTAGATTAACATAGCCTAACCTAGACTAGACTAACCTCACCTAGCCTAGCCTAACCTAGCTTAACATAACCTAATCTTGTATAGCCTAGCCTTGCCTGACCTAGCCTAAAATAGCCTTGCCTAACCTCGCCTAACCTAACCTAACATTTCCTAACCTAGCCTAACCTAGCCTTTCCTAACATAGCCTAGCCTAACCTACCTTAGCCTAGCCTAACCTACTCTAGCCTGCTTTAGCCTAACCTAGCCTAGCCAAGCCTCCTCTAGTCTAGCCTAGTCTAGCCTAACCTACTCTATCCTAGCCTACTATAGCCTAACCTACCCTACTCTCGCCTACCCTACTCTGGCTTACCCTAGCCTACTCTAGCCTAGCCTAACCTAGCCTAAACTGGCCTAGCCTACCCTACTCTACTCTAGCCTAACCTAAATTTACCTAGCGTAGACCCTACTCTAACATAGGCGGGCCCAGTGTAGACCCTACTCTAGGCTAGCCTAACCTAGCCTAGCTTACTCTAGCCTAGTCTACTCTAGCGTAGCCTAGCCTAGACTACTACAACCTACCCTAACCTACTCTAGCCTAGCCTACTCTAACCTAAACTATCCTTGCCTAGCCTACTCTAGCCTAAGCTTCTCTTGCCTACCCTAACCTAGCCTAACCTAGCCTAACCTAACTTATTCTAGCTTGGACTAACCTAAACTAACCTACCCTACTATATCATAGCCCAACCTACTCGAGCCTACTCTAGCCTAACCTAGCCTAGATTAACCTAGCCTAACCTAAGGTAAGCTAATTTAACCTAACATAGCCTAGGCTAACCTAGACTGGGCTAGCCTAACCTAACCTAGCCTAACCTAACCTAATCTAACCTAGTCTAATGTAACGTAACCTATCCTAGCCGAACCCATCCTAACCTAGACTAGAAAAACCTTGCCTAGCCTAGCATGTAGCCTTAACCTAGCCTTACTTAATCTAACCTTCCCTAGCCTAGCCTTGCCTAACCTAGCCTAACATAGCCTTGACTAACCTAGCCTAGCCTAGCATAACCTAGCATAGCCTAACCTAGCCTAGTCTAACCTAACCTAAGCTTTTCTAACCTAGCATTGCCTAACCTAGGCCAATGTACCCTAACGTAGCCTAGCCTAACCTACCCTGGCTATCCTAATCTAACCTACGCTAGCCTACTCTAGCTTAGCCTAACCTACTCTAGTGTGCTCTAGCCTAATCTAGCCTAGCCTATCCTCCTCTAGCCTTCGCCTACTCTAGCATAACCTAGTCTATCCTAGCCTACTATAGCCTAACCTACCCTACTCTAGCCTAACTTACTCTAGCCTACCCTTGCCCACACTAGCCTAACCTACTCTAGCCTATCCTAACCTAGCCTAAACTAGCTTAGCCTACCCTACTCTACTCTAGCCTCAACTACTCTAGCCTAGCCTAACTTAGCCTAACCTACTCTAGACTAGCTTAAACTAGCCTACCCTAGCCTATTCTAGAGTAGCCTATCCTACTCTAGCCTCCTCTAGCCTAACCTACTCTAGCCTAACCTAACCTAGCCTAACTTACCCTAACCCACCGTAAACTACTCTAGCCTAGCCTAAGCTAACCTCACTTACTCTAGCCTAGCTTAAACTAGCCTGGCCTACTCTAGCATAGCCTAAATGACTCTAGCCTAACATACTCATGCCTTCTCTAGCCTAGCGTAGCCTAACTTATTCTAGCCTATATTAACCTAGCCTAGCCTAGCCTAGCCCAATCTAGCCTAGCCTAGCCTAGGCTATCCTAGCCCACTCTAAAATACTATACCCTAGCCTACTCTAGCATACTCCGACCTAGTCGAGCCTAGCCTAGCCTACTCTAGCGTAGCCTAGCATAGCCTAACCTACTCCTTCCTAGCCTATTCTAGCCTAGCATAGCCTAGACTACTCTAGCCTACCCTTGCTTACTCTAGCCTAGCCTCGCCTACTCTAGCCTAACCTAGCTTTATCTAGCCTAACCTACTCTAGCCTAGACTAACCTAGCTACCTAAACTAACCTACACTACTCTAGTCTACTCTAGCCTACCCTAGCCCAACCTAGCCGAAGCTAACCTAACCTAGCCTACCCTAGCCTAGCATAACCTAACCTAACCTAGCCTAACGTAGCCAAACCTAACCTTACCTAACCTAACCTAGCCTAACATTTCCTAGCCTAGCCTAGCCTAACCTACCCTAACCTACCCTAGCCTTGCCTAACCTAGCCTTGCCTAACCTAGCCTTGCCTAGCTTAGCCTAGCCTATTCTTTAGTAGCCCATGCTAGGATACCCTAACTTACCTTATTCTACTCTATAGTCGCCTAGCCTAGCCTACTCTAACTTACACTAGTCCATTATAGAGTAGCCTATCCTATTTTTGTCTAGCCCACCCTACCCTAGCTTAAACTTAATCTATCCTTGTGTACCCTAGTCTAATTTAGTCTATCCTAGCCCACTCTAGCTAAGTCTTGCCGAGTCTAACACAATGTAGATTCCTAAAAGTTTATATATAAAGATGTTGCAGTTGAAAATCTTAATAAAATATATATTCAAAAGCATTCTTAAAGAATATTTACATTACAATTTAATTTTATCATAAATATTTAAATTTAAGAGCATTATCACTTTCTATTATATAAATTCAAACATTTTCCTTTATACATTATGTTATTTTAATTAAAAAAATATATCATACATCATTGTACCATGAATAAACATAGTGCAGAACTTAAATAACATATTAAATATTTAAATTTCAAAATCATTTCAAAAATTAAATTAAACTAAACAACATTAATAAAGAAATCATTCAAAAAAAATTTAATTAAATACCATTAATAAAAAATCAAATATAACCAAATTTAGTTAAAACAAATTAAACGTATGAATATACAATTTAAAATACATTGAATTTAACCACAATACTAATGTAAAAAGAAAATGTAACATAAGTTATAAGATTCAAATAAAAAACATATTTCTAAATGAAAAACATATTTGTAAAATATAAAAATATAATTGAAATTCATTTAGAGAAATCCAATAATCTAAAAATTTAAATGTACCATATCTCATAAGACATAAATAAAAAATGTATTTCTAAATGAAAAATATATTTGTAAAATTTAAAAGTATAATTGGAGGGCCCATCCAAAAATGATTGTGAGAGGCATAGGTTAAGTCAATTATATTTTTAATTGAGAAAGAAAACTCACACATATGAATGTAAAAGTAAGAAACCAATTTAAATAAAACCAGAAACTTTCACAGAGATAAACTAAATCAATGAATAAATGTAATAATCTGAAAGGGGTGAAATACAAATTGGAACAATAAAATTACAATAATAAATTAAGCCCACCTAAAAAAAATCAGTGAAAACCACTCTCATAAAACTAATTCATTGCAATGTTAAATATATTAACATAACTAAAACTGAATGAAAGGATTAGGTTTCCATGAAGAGGAGAGCTTAGAGGATGGATACAAACTACATCTGTCACAAAGTAAAGGCAGGTGTCTTTGAGATATTTAACATAAAATACTGAAAATATTAATTGAAAATACCCTATACCTTATTCTTGTTGTGCTTTGACATTCTAGTTATTAGAAGGTTGGAAAAAAATAATTATTAAATAAAATAGAATTATTCTTCTATGTATTTATAGAATTCTCCAATTTATGTATTTTCTTCTCTTATTCCAACTCCCAGAACAATGTTTACTATTTTATTAATTTATAAATATTCTAAATTACTTATATTTAAAAGACCATTGAAAATTAAGGAATAGTATAATCTATAGAATCAAAATCTAGAGGACACCCTACTAAGAAAAGTCACTTTTGGCTATCTAGAGGACACACTACGAAGAAAAGTCACTATGCCAAAAGATTTAATTTATACTTAAATTTTAGATGTGAAGAATTATTCATTATTGTTACCGAAATTGACACTCATAATTTCTTCCATACCTAGTTATTATTGAGAACTCGTCTTTGCAAATCACTCGCTATTATTTTCTAAATAGTTAGGATAGTTGAAATTTGCTGAGTCTAAAATTCCACAGTTGATCCTTGGAAACTTACTAAATGTTGAGGAATATTCGCTGAAATTACAAGATTGGGGTGTGTTTTGAGAGTAAAGCTCAGAGGAAATAGAATTGTAATTGTATGGCTCTGCTTCACACGATGCAACATAAAACAATGTAACGCATCCCCTGAATACTTTCGAGAGGTTACCTTTCTCCATTGTAAATACATCCCTTCATGACATTGGTCAAATTCAGATCAAAACATACCAAACAAAAAAGCCCAAATGAACGACAGCCATCACATCGAAATTCCTTAACATTGCACGGACACACAACATAGATGGAAGCAGAGGAACCAACACAACCATCAGAGAAAACACTTCCAAAACACAAATACAAAAAATCCCATCTGTTGGTTTGAAAGCACTGCAAAACAACCCCATGTCAAGAACGTTGTGATCCGTTGAAGGAGCAGATCACAGCTTACCACAACGTCTATAACAAAATAGTCGTAACATGCTTTTCTTGAAAGTAGTTAACATCCACGTCCGTGCAAATTTGGAATGTTCAGGTTTGAATTTGAATATGAATTTACGGCGGGATTTTTGACGCTTGTTAAATTCAATTAATATTTTTATTTGAATATGAATTTACGGCGGGATTTTTGATATTTTTATGCGAGAGAGCTAGTTATATCCTATTATTTCTAATGTAATTGACGGTCTTCATTTGGCTTCAACACCCATACAATTAAATTTATCTTTAAGTTTTATTTATTTATTTATTTATTGGCTTCAATACCAATAGAACTGAATTACTAGTTTTATTTATTTTTTTAATTGAAAATTATAAGTTTTTTGATCCGAAATTATATTTTAATGGTCTTACTCCATAACAATAAATAGTTTATGTATAAGCTTTTTCTAGTTCCATGCTTTTTACTATTAACAATTAATGTTTCAGGTTACTAGAAGTGATCTATTTCTTCCATATTTATGTATTCAATAATATATATAGTATGTTTTCATTTAAGTTTTAATATTGAATAATATATATAGCATGTCTTCATTTAGGTTTCAATAGTCATAGATTTACCTTTCAGTTTGGCATGCATTTTTTAATTTGAAAATGGTAAGTTTTTATACTAAATTATACGTTCACCCATTTCAAATGTGATTGGTAATTTAAATTAAGATGAAGTTAAACTTAATTATATCGATAAACATGTTTCTTTTAAAGTAGAATAGGGATTCCAAAATTTTAATCTGATTATTAAGTATTATTAGATCTATGGTAGGACCATTAAGTATTTGATGAAAAAGAAATTAGTTGTATACACAAGTCAAACACTGAGTTTTATGTGAAGGTAGTTATGTTTTTTTTGTCATTTTATTTAAATTGATTAATTCAAAAAATATCGTTTGAGCAAGTTTCATATGAAAGAGTTAT
Organism: Pinus taeda; assembly: GCA_000404065.3. NCBI lineage: Eukaryota > Viridiplantae > Streptophyta > Pinopsida > Pinales > Pinaceae > Pinus > Pinus taeda. The sequence continues at coordinate 45,484 of APFE030501481.1, forward strand.
GATTTTTTGGGCATGTGATATTGTAATATACCCTATATATAGATTAAAAAACTTTGTAATAAAGTGGATATAAATCTTCATGGATAAAACTCTTCTTCCATGCTGTCTAAAATGAATATATGTTTAACTTATAATAATAATAATAAGATATTTAATTTCAAATTTTTTTTAAATTTTAGAACCGTGAGATGTATTATGATGTAAATGTTTTGATGTTTATTATGGATTGATAATTATTAACATTTACTACTCATTTAATTTATATTATTATGGAAGTATGTAAATTTCTATTAAAAATGTGTTATTTTTTTAATATTGATTATTTAAATACATTTTAAATCTTTTAAAGCTACTTTAATACAAAAGGTTTTAAATATTTGAAAATACATTTTATAGTGAATTACTCATGTGTTTACATCTTTTTGTTATGGGAAGTGAGATAATTTATCTTATTTTGGTTATTGGATTTGTGTGTTAAAAAAATTTTAGTATAGAATTTTCTTCCCAAAATAACATGCACACTTTACTTTGTACGGTTTGAAGTGTAGAAAGAATTTTGATTGTTTTCTAATTCTTGCTTAGCCTTGCTCTTCTTTTTTTTTGTAAGTTTAGATATATTTTCTGAATCTTTTTATGGTTTTTATACATTATTTAACAACTAAAAGTTCATCTTAGAAGAATGGAAATTCATGTTTAAAAGAATGTATTCCTTAGATGAAACTATTCTCTAAACTTGCATCCTTGTATTTTCCAAAGAACTATAATTTATCTAAAGCACTATATGATTTAAAATATTATTCCTTTTCACTGAACCATAGATTATGTACTTGACATATATAAATGTATTTGCATGATATGCATCTCCACTATAGAGTATATTTGTTGTCATTTTGAGAATATTTTTGTATTTATACATAAAGTGACGTCTATTAAAAATGTCATTGTTTACATCATCTTTACCCATATGTTTTATTTCACATCAGTACCATATAACAAGAATCAACTCAACAAGACTACACCACCCATAATAAGAACTTTTACCAGTTTTTTTCTTTTTACTAGTGCAACCATATAAATTAAATTACTTGTATATACATTAATCCATGAGAAGCATCAAAACATTTACCCCATTATACATCTAACATTATCCAAATAAGAAGGAATCATAAAAGTTAACTAAATTATAAATTTATTCTAATTTTTTATCCCCACTTTACCATGAAAATTCTTAACTCAAGTAAATAACTCTTCTTAGGTATGTCATCACCAGCAAATATTTCCAAAACCTCTAGAGGCAGGTAGTCCTATATATCGAAATCCATTCATAAGGCTAGTATGGATGTAGCAAAAGGAAGAAAATTATCACTTGATGGGGTTCTTAGAGAAAAAGGCAACCTCGAAATGGTTTCTTGATTAAGTGGTTATCTTTTAACTATATAAACTTGGCTAGCCATGACAAAAAATAGCCCTTCGGAGCTTATTAGAGTTGGAGAAATCGGATGTGATATTTCTATAAGAGATGCTTAGGGATAGTGAATAAATTGCATCACTATTAGAATCTATGAAATTGGGATGGACTTTCCATGCCTTAGACATGAGAGATAGATTTCGTGGAATTGTTGTAGGAAAAAAACATGATCGATGAAGTTACTAAATATTTGGGGGAGGGAAGGAGTACTAATGGTAGATGTTTTTTCTAAATAATTTGATCTTGACATTAGGATTTTTAATATATATGTGCCATGTTGCAATAGTATGTCATTCTTGGAAGCTCTTATAGGATCGTTACTTGTGTAGGCTAACAATATAATTTTGGGGGGAGATTTAAATTTTTTTGTGGGACATGCAAACTCCTTGGGAAGCCATGCACACATAGATTCACTCACAGATTTTTTTTGAACAACTACTTGAGAATAACAAATTTATTGATATAGAAATAACACTTATTCAACTTACATGGAGAAATCAAAGATTTGGGGATTCTATGTTAGTAAGGCACCTTGATAGATTCCTAATTAAGGAACCACTGATGGATAAGATAGAAATGGTTAGGTAATTCCAAGTTGGTTTGGGAGGAATATCATATCACTCACCTATTTTTTATAAGTAGAAGGTATTTCTCCAAAACCTGGGAACCTTTCGAAATTTAATTCGACATGGTTAAGGCATGAAGAATTTCAAAGAATTGTTAAAAAATTATGGTAAGATAGATCAGAGATTGAAATAAGGTCATCGACAGAGCACCTGGATGGAAACCTTATTTTCCATAAGCAAAGGATGACATAATGGGAAGAGGAAAAGAAAAAAAAGGAAGAGGAGTCCCTCAACAATATCAAATTTGAATTAGCTAGGTTAGAACACCCTCACAATGGTGGGTATGATTCTCTAGAATCAAAGTTATAGATCACAAAATAGAGGTAGAGAAAATCAAGATATTAAAGGAAAAGGAAGAAACATGGAGACTTAAGATTAGAGCTCTCTAGCTCTAAGAGGGACATGATAAATACCAAAATTTCCCAACAACACACAAGAGGTCAGAAAGCTTTCAACACTATATGGTTCTCAGAGCATGAGGAGGGATCCTCATTGCATTATTTTAGGATATTAATGAATATGGGTATACAACACTTTGGATATATGTTCAAATTGCCACGTGAGGCATCTCTGGTAGAGATTATAAATATAGCTAGAAACATTCCACGATTTTTTAGTTAGGAATTAAATAAAGATTTGAATATTCAAGTGACTATCAGGAACGAGAGCCTGTACTGAACTAGTTTAAAAAAGAGAAGAGTCCTGGTATGGATGGATGGCATGTGGAATTTTACCTTGCATTCTTTGATCTTATAGGTCAAGATCTACTAAGGGTAATTGAGAACTGTAGGAAGAATGGGAGAATGTACCATGTATTCAATGTTATGTTCACAACGTTAATTCCTAAATATGATAAGCCTAGAACCTTTAACAATATTCAACCTATTTATCTGTTTAATTTCATCTATAATATCCTTGTGAAGATCACTAAAAACTCATTAAGCCTATTTTATCACAACATATTTCTAAGCAACAATTTTCTTTCTTTGAAAATCATCATATTCATGAAGCAGTTGGTATTACAAAGGAAGTTCTTCACTCCTTAAAAGTTAATAATCTAAAGGGAATGATCTTAAATATAGAACTCTCCAAAGCATATGACAGGACGAATTGGTTGTACATCTAGATTCTCTTGACTCACTTAGGTTTTCAATATGATTTCATTAATTGGATAATGTGTTGTATTACCTTTGTTTCGTACAACATTCTCATAAATTTATTTACAATAATTTCTTTCCACGCAAAACACCACCTCAGGAAGAGATTCTCCTTATCACCTGTGTTATTATTGTTGGTCATGGAGGGACTGAGTAGATTGATATGTGAAGAAAGGAATCAGGGGGGGTTTAAAGGTCTGAAAATTGTTGCAAATATCAGCTTGACTCATATACTCTTTGTAGATGATTCTCTGATATTTCTAAATGGGGCTATCAGTGTTGGCATTATGTTTTTGGTATGATTATATGTTACAGATGTTGTACTTGATGGCAACACCCATGGCATGGCTCTCAATATGATGAGAATTAAAAAGTTTATTCATGTG
>APFE030501481.1:57514-75087 GCA_000404065.3 Pinus taeda
TAGCTCTCTGCAGGTTGCAGCCTGTGTACTGGTAAAGGACTGCACCAGTACAAGACCATTGTAAAAGGAGTTTCTAATGTGAAAGAAGATAGAGACATATTGCAGCAGGTGGTTTTCACCCACATTGGGTTTCCACCTTATATCTGGTGTTCTTTGATGTGACTGTCTGCTTTTCTTGTTCATGCTCATTATTTTTTATGGTATTGGTATGCAAAAATAATTCAAAGTATAAATAAGGAAGATTTGGTAAAAGAATTAGATAATACTGATTCACCCCCCCTCTCAGTATTATTTTCAACAATCAGTGATACCACTATTCTCAACTTTAATCTCAAAATATTCTACAAGGCTATAGGGATGGAGAATAATCAGGAAAAATTCACCTTATCTACTATGATATGCACATAGTACAAACTAATCTATTGAAAACATAGATTTCCATATAAGCATTTGGTTTTTGAAGATGATCTCAAGTATTTGGGATATTAACTCAAATAAAATTGTGGACTGGATGTGGTTAGCAGTAAATATTGATAGAAGAATTAATGTATGGTATCATTGTTGGTTATCTATGGTGGGTCAACTAGTTCTCATCAAATATGTGTTGGAGGCCATCCCTATACACTATATTTTTTTATCATGGATCCCAAAAGGAATTATTGAAAAAATACAAAAGATTTTTTCTAGATTTCTCTAGAGAAGGAATAAGGGAGGCAAACATTTTTCTTGGGTAACATGGGATCTCATTTCTATTCCAGAAAAATGGGGAGGGTGAGGGATGAAGAACCTTACATATTTTCCAAAGAAATTACAACAAAAATAGGATGGAATCTCATAAATTGAAACAATTTATGGTGAGAGGTGGTAACGAGGAAATAAATTAGTTCACATCATATTAAGGATTGATGAGAATGCCGAGATGGAGCAGGTCATACATCTCTAGGATTTGGTGATATGCCTCAAATTCCTTTGAATATATGAGAGTGAATTTGTCATAGAGAGTAGGATCTAGTGAGAAGGTTCATCTTGGCATGGAAGTGTGGTCAGGAAATGGTAGTGCACGTGTCCTTCCCCTAGGTATTATACAATTCTTGGAGGTATGTGGTATAAGGACTTTAGATGAAATTGTAGACTGAGAAAATTCTTCTATATTTGGTCAAAAATGAAAAATTGAAAAGGAACTTCAAATACTGATTCAATAGCATCAGGATTGGGATATCTATAAAAATTGTCTCTTGGAGGAACATGTAAGAATATAGGAGCGGGAGGGTGGATTAATTAGGGCTCTGTCTCCTCACGGAAGATACACTTCAAAAGAAGGTTATTCCTTCGTTTTTTCTTGTCGTGAACCTACCAACAATGTCTAGTGGTGGTGTCTACTTTGGAAATTAAAAGGCTCGAAAAAAGAAAATATGTTTACTTGGTGTTCATTGCATAATAAAGCTCCCACGAGAGACAATCGAAAACCGAGATATTTTGAGGAACCAACTTGGTGTATATTATTCAATAATAATTTAGAATTAATCAACCATTTGTTCCTTCAGTGTTCCACAATAATCCAAATTTGGAATCAAATATATTAATCGCTCGCAATCAATGTTAGGTGTCCGAGAGTAGCTTTTCAAGAAACTTTGGAATCATGGTAGAAGATAGTTCAACCTACAAATATTCAAAATATGCTCGTTTTCGTTATTGAGGTATTTGGTTTGGAAAAAACCAAAATATTTTTCAAGATAAGGTCCCTAACTCGACTTTCACTTGTTCCCACATAATGGCATTATATAACATGATCCCAAAAGATGATAAAAAAAAATTACAGGAACATTTTTGTAGAAATCATTGATAAGGCTTTTCCTTCGGCATATTTTGATGGATCAGCTTAGAAACATGGTTATGGTGGAGGAAAATTTATGTATTGAAATGAATATCTTTATTACAAGATGAACATGGGTTTAGGGAGAGGCACAAATAATTATTTAGAACCTAAGATTCTTAGACTACTCCTTATTTTTTCCCTTCATAAAGGATGTTGACAACTATAGGGTTTTGGTGACTCCAAACTTCTCATTAATTGGTTCAATCAACAGTCAGAATGTCACGTGCACACACCTAGCAATGTGTTGGATGAAATTATTACTTTAAAATCACAATTTGATTATATATCTTATCATCATATCTATAGAGAAAGGAACTAGATTTCCGATAATCTTTCCAAGGAAGCAACACAATAAAATTTTGGTACTTGGATGATACAAGAACATATATGATAGGAGTTATGGTAGTATTTTCACAAGCCATTCATTGATCATCAGGCACAAGTGACAGCATCTACCTGATTCTAGACAACACATCGACATACCTCATTTTGCTTATTTTGTCGATTATTAGAACTATTGAATTGTATATATTTATTATGTATATGCTTTCAGTTACAGTTATGCATTAATCACTTTTTGAACTTTATACAATCATTTGAATTCATAGCCACCAGTTTTGAGATATGCTCCTATTGCACCATCTACAACATGTAATTTTCAATATTTTATATAATGAAAGTTATGATTTTTCCATGGGGAAAAATCAATCATCAATTATACAAAATTATTCAACCCAAATATACATGCAAAATTTTATACTTTGTATCCTTATTCAAACATTAAGGCGTAAGGTATGTGACAAAGTGGTGTGAGAGCTAAGCTTCAACATTGAGCCTAGATGAACTCTAGTACATGAAATAATTTAAGTTTTAATTTAGTATCTAGCCATGTATATGTACTTATGTGAAATTATTAACTTTTTTATATATGAATGTGTTTAGGTTTCTTAGAGAATAACTTGATTTTGATGCAACAAGATAAAATGCAAGATACTAACTACAATTCCGAGACTAGCTCAATGAAATTGCAAAAGTTTATGGCTAAGTGATGTAGTCATAACTATGAGGTGGAATCTCTTAAGTTATATCTTGCTAGTTTTAATATGTTTCTTTAATGTTTTGAGATGTTTCCATATGTGGATGAACAATCTCATTGGCATGAAAAAAATACAAGAGATGTTTACTAAATATATATTAAATAATGATATTTTATATGCATACAGTAATGGATGTGAATACATAAATATAGAAAGTATTATGTTTTTATAACATGATTTAGATGACTAATAGTGGTTAATGGTGAACATTTAACGAAGAATAAGTTGATATCATGATCGGGAATCCAATGAAGGTTCTAGAAGTAGTATTGTGGAATTAAGGCTATGGAAGATAAGGTGTTTATGAGCTAATTGTAAAATTCACCCGTATGCATGTTAATATGCATGTCGTGTCAATGTTGTGAGTATACTTCTCCTTGGGTTCCCTTTTGGAAGGATGGAGCCTTGTAGGGAGGAGTGTAGGGACAAGTTTTTAAGTTTCAGATATTTAGAGCACCAAGAGCCCCAAATATAGTTGAGACTTATGTAAGTCAGAGGGATATAAAACGTCATTTTCCAACCCTAGTTTCAAAATTTGGATGGATAGTGGCATTTCGTGAGGGACTGTTATGATAAAAATGGGGGTAAACTAACTTTGTTGAGTAGGATAATGGAGGATGTGATCCTATTAGTTGGATGAATGTAGATTTGATTCTTTATCTAAGGGCTTAGAGGATACCTAAACATTGTAATAAATCAGGGACTCATAGACCAATAGGACTCTAGACATCCCTGGTCAGTCGTTATGTGTTGATGGGTGATGTCATCATGTTAGTTGGAGGTTGCTAGGTTGGTACCTTGACCTTGTTTATGTTCCATATTGGTTATGTATCATACTTGGCTCTAGGTAAGCCAATTTTTTTGTGGATTCATGGCCCAATGTAAGAATAACTCACTTTTGAACAAAAAAGGAGTAGCAGAGAATACAGGTAAGAGAAAATAAGAGGTTTTTTACTAGTTAATTTGTTTTTTCTAGATAAGTTTTATAATTATTGATTATGGCTCTGGAATTCTATGCACACTAAAATAATTTTTTAAATTCATGATAAAGTGGATGACATGACTATATGCTTATGAGAATACACAATTGAATGATCATTTTTTAAGAAAATTGTACTAATTTCATGTGTGTTGAGATAGTTGATATGAATAAGAGTGCGAAGAGGATGTACACAAGAACTATTACAAAGAATAAATCGAGAGTTTCATTGGAGGGAATATGTGAATAAAGGATCAGTAAAGGATCGATTTACTAGTTTGATATAAACTAAATGGATAGTGAGGTCACAACTATGAAAATTAATTAAGAAAGGAGTTTCCCTTTACTAAAAACTGTTCTTAGCTCATATAGCTTATTTATGAAAATAACATGAATGTATGAATGGGAAGAAAACATAAATTGGTACATGCTATGCTTTGAGTGATACAATAAGATTACCTAATGAGTCCCATGTCACATGAAATTATTGTATGGGAAGCCTGTTAGAGTGATTACTTTTTCTTAACTACGACATGAAATAAGGTAGTGTTCTTATGCTTATGCTTATGATGCTTTTCATGTGAATGATTGAAAACAAGAGAGGCTAAAATTTAAATTTATAAATAAATTTGTATGAATAACATTAAATATGTGCAAGTATGGAACATGCATTAAATTTTCTTGGGCCTCACCCGTGGTTAATGAGTGAGTACCATGGTTCTTTAGCTCCTTTCATGGACATTTTTGACACTACCCCTTGTCACTATTTTTTTAAACCATAATGGTAGTCTCCCTTAGTAGAAGGTGAGAGTTTGAGCTTATGAAGGGAATGGCTTCCAGGTCTAAAGTTTATCATAGGAACTGAAACCATTAACCATTCTTAGTTTGTTGATGACATCATCTAACTACGAGGGACCTCAACAATAAATGCTAAAAGATTAAAATTCCTTATGGATAACTCTATTAATTCTTTTGGAGGGAAAATAAACTTTGGAAAATCATATATCTATTATTTGAACACCTCATCATGGAAATAAAGGAAAATTAGAATTATTTCGACACCTCATCATTGAAACACAGGAGAATTAGAATAATTTAAAGCTTCTAACCTATGGAAACTTTGAAAGAACTTAAATATTTATGGATTACGATCTGGGTGAAATCTCTCTTCTATCGAGATTGAGTCAATGTCATTTCAAAATTCAATGTAAAATTTGCTACTTGGGGGCCTCATCGACAAAATTTTTCAAGGAATCTTGTTTCTATTAAAGTGGACCTATCTATTATACCTTTATTCCAATTCTCTACTATTATTTCTCTCGAAAGAATTCTCTCTGCAATGCAAAAGGACATTCATAACATTTTGTGGGAAGGGGATAGATCTAGTATGAAGAAATTACATTTGATTAATTTGTCCATAATGCATTGTTCTAAAATCCATGGAGGCCTCAGTATGAGGGATGTTTTGCTTATGAACAAAGTCATAAGATCAATTTGGTTTGGAGATTTATTACCTAAGAATAAGACTAATGTAAGTCCATACTTGAAGAAAAATGTCTTTAAATGGAAAGAGAAATAAGTTGGAATTTAATTCAACTTTCAATGGGAGTTTTCTCAATTTGTAAACTTTTTACCGCAAAGGCTCCCCTCATTAGTTGGGTTATTTAAGATTTTGTCACAAAATTTGAAACTACTAGTTTGAAATTCCATCCATTCATGGTGTAGTTTGTTATGTGGCGATCGAAGTAACAAAACTAGCTAGGATGAAAAATTCATTGTACTTTGTGAGGGAGGGTTACGTTGTCCTCTTCTCTAATCAAGCACCTACCAAATTAAGTTCCTAGAAAAGGAAAATAGAAAGAAAATGCAAATAGAAATATTAATTCCTTTGTTTGGATTTTAATTCATAACAGAATTTTGACAATGGAAAAACTATGGAAAAAAGGCTTTTATTATCCTTCTATATGTCCTCTTTATAAGAAAAATGAGATATATTTTCCTCATGTTTCTCACAAAGATGACTTATATAACTGCAACAGATGAGAAGATTGGAGAAAAAACTAGATTTAATATCATATTTTCATGCTCTTCATGATTTGAATAGAGAATATGATTATTCTACTAATGAATAAATTTAAGATTTTAACGTTTTTGTGTGCCTTCAATAATGCCCTAATCTAACTTCATAACAATCTCTCATGATAAATCAAGAATGGATAAATCAAGAATGGATAAACCGTAAACCGTAAACCTTAAATCTTAAACCTACACCCTAAACCCTAATCATTTTATAACATTTTAAAAAGTATTTTGAAACTTTGATTTAAGTGTTTATTAAAACCATTTACTAAATTCTTATAAACCTTGAACCCTAAGCATTTTATAACATTTTAAAAAGCGTTTTGTAATTTTTATTTAATTTTTTATTAAAATAATTTACTAAGGTGTTATGAACGCTCAATCCTAAATTATAAACTACAAACCCTAGACCCTAGACCCTAAACTCTAAACATGAAACCATAAACCCTAAACCTTAAACTCTAAACCCTAAACCATAAACCGTAAACCCTAAACCCTAAATGCTAAACCCTAATAATTTTATAGCATTAAAAAAACATATTGTTACTTCTATTTAAGTGCTTATTAAAATTATTTACTAAAGTGTTATAAATCCTAAACCCTAAACTCTAAACACCAAACCCCAAACCATACACCCTAAACTCTAAACCCTAAGAATTTACTAAAGCCTTATGAACCCTAAACTCTTAAGCCTAAACCCTAAGAAATTTATAACAGTTTACAAAGTGTCTTTTAACTTTTATTTAAGTGTTTATTATAACAATTTACTAAATTATTATAAACGATAAACCCTAAGCATTTTATAGCATTATAAAAAGATTTTTGTAACCTTTACTTAAGTTTTTATCAAATTAACTTACTAAGGTGTTATAAAACCTAAACCATAAAAGCTAAACCCTAAACTATAAGCCCTAAACCAAAAAACCTAAACCCTAAATGCTAAACACTAAGCCTTTTATAACATTTCAAAACATGTTTTATAACTTTTATTTAAGTGTTTTCTTAAAACAAATTACTAGAGTGTTATAAACCCTAAACCCTAAATCCTAAACCCCAAACCCTAAACCCTATACCTTATACCCTAAGACCTAAACCCTAAGCATTTCATAACATTTTAAAAAGTGTTTTGTAACTCTTTTTACATGTTTATTAAAAGAATTTACTAAGGTGTTATAAACTTTAAACCTCCCTAAAACCTAAACCCTAATTAATTTATAACATTTTAAAGAGAGCTTTGTAACATTTATTTAAGTGTTTATTAAAAACATTTGCTAAATTCTTATAAACCCTAAACCCTAAATTCTAAAGCCTAAGAATTTTATAGAATTTTAAAAACTATTTGTAACTTTTATTTAAGTGTTTATTAAAAGAATTTACTAAATTGTTATAAACCCTAAATCCTAAAGACTAAACCCCGAACCGTAATCCCAAAATGATAACCCCTCATAATTTTATCACTATATATAATAAGGGAAGACCTCACCTAGGTATTGAGTGTATGAGGGAGAAAATTGTGCTAAATGAGATTCCTCGACCTTTATTTTTCCACCCTTCTTCATAAACCTTTTTCATTTTATTTATTTTCTTCATAACTACTTGAGGCTCCATGCGATGAATGCATTATGTGTAATATGTAGCAGCGAATACCCATTTAAGGTGGGTGGTTCATCCCTACACCCTACACCCTAATCCCTAAACCCTTAACCCTCAAACCCAAACCCTAAACACCAACTTCTAAACATTAAACCCTAAGCATTTTATAATATTCTAAAAAACGTTTTGTAACTATTATTTAAGTGTTTATTAAAAAAATTACTAAGGTGTTATAAACCTAAAACCATGAACCCTAAACCCGAAACCAAAAATCTTAAAAATTAAACCCTAAGCATTTTATAAAGTGTTATAAACCCTAAAACCTAAACCCTAATCCCAAAAGCCTAAACTGCAAATGCTTAATCTTAAATCGTAAATTATAAACCCTAAACTGTTATCTTTTTATAACAATTTTAAAAATGTTTCGTAACTTTTATTTAAGTCTTTACTAAAAGCATTTACTAAAGTGCTAACCCTAAACTTTAAACCATAAACCCCTAACCCTAAACCGTAAATTGTAAGCCTTAAACCCTAAGTATTTTAAAACATTTAAAAACTTTTATTTAAATGTTTATTAAAAGCATTTACTAAAGCATTATAATCCCTAAACCTTATATTTGAGGCCCTAAACCCTAAACCCTAAAACCCAAACCCTAAACCCTCAACATTTTGTAGCATTTTAAAAATGATTTTGTAAATTTTATTTAAGTGTTTATTAAAATAATTTACTAAAGTGTTATAAACCATAAACCCTAAACGCTAAACCCTAAACCGTATACCCTAAGGCCTATACACCAATCATTTTATAATATTTCCAAAAGTGTTTTGTAACTTTTATTTAAGTGTTTATTAAAATCATTTACTAAAGTGTTATAAACCTTAAAACCCAAAACCTAAACCCTAAACCCTAAACCCTATGAATTTTATAAACCTTAAATAATCTACCCTAAACTCTAAACTGTAAACCCCAAACCCTAAACCCTACACTCTAAACCACAAACCCTAAACCCTAAATTGTAAATGCTAAGAATTTAATAACATTTGAAAATGAATTTTGTAAATTTAATTTAAGTGTTTACTAAAAGATTTTAGAAAACTGTTATAAACCTTAAATTCAAAAAACTAAACCCTAAATACTAAACCCCAAACAATAAACCTCAAACCCTTAACTCTAAACCATAAACACTAAGAATTTTATAACATTTTAAAAAATAGTTTGTAACTTTTATTTAAGTTTTTATTAAAAGAATTTACTCATGTTATAAACCCTAAACCCTAAACTCTAAACCTGAAACTCCAAACCCTAAAGCCTAAAGAATAAACCCTAAATACTAAGCATTTTATAACATTTTAAAAACCATTTTGTAACTTTTATTTAAGTGTTTACTAAAACCATTTACTAAAGTGTTATAAACACTAAAACCTAAACCTTAAACCTTAAACCTAAAACCCAAAATCAAAATCCTAAACCCTAAATCCTAAGCATTTTATAATAGTTTAAAAAGAGTTTTGGAACTTTTATTCAAGTCTTTATTAAAATCACTTACGAAGGTCTTATAAACCCTAAACCGTAAATCCCAAAGACCAAACCATAAACACTTAACCCTAAGCATTTCATATCATTTTAAAAGGAATTTTGTAGCCTTTATTTAAGCCTTGCTTAAAACCATTTACTATAGTCTTATGAAGCATAAACGTTGTGCCAAACAATCCTAAACCCTAAAACCCAAACCCTAAATTCTAAACCCTAAACCCTAAACATTTGATAACATTTTAAAAATCATTTTGTAAATTTTATTACAATGTTTATGCAAATAATTTACTAAATCATTATAAACCCTAAACACTAAAACTTAAAATCTAAACCCCAAACCTGAAACCCTAAACCCTAAACCTTAAATCCTAAAAGCTAAGCATTTTATAACATTTTTAAAAAAAATTGTATCTTTTATTTAAGTGTTTATTAAAATCATTTATTGAACCCTTATAAACCCTAAACCCTAAACCCTAGTCATTTTATAACATTTTGAAAAGAGTTTTCTAACTTTTATTTAAGTGTATATTAAAAGAATTTACTAAATCCTTATAAATCCTAAATCCTAAAACATGAACCCTAAACACTAAACCCCAAACCCCAAACCCTAAATTTTAATCATTTTATAACATTTTAAAAAGTGTTTTGTAACTTCCATTTAAGTGTTTATTACAAGCATTTTCTAAAGTGTTATAAACCCTAAACCCTAAACCCTAAGTATTTTATAACATTTTGAAAAGTGTTTTATAACTTTTATTTAACTTTTTATTAAAATAATTTACTAAATTATTATAAACCCTAAAACCTAAGCCGTGAACCATAAACCCCAAACCCTAAGCCTTATACCCTTAACCTTAATCATTTTATAACATTCTCAAAATTGTTTTCTAGCTTTTATTTAAGTGTTTATTAGAATAATTTACTAAAGTGTTATAATCTTAAACCCTAAGCCCCAAACATTACACTTGAAACCCTAAATCCTAAACCTTATGTATTTTATAACATTTTAAAAAGTGCCTTGTAATTTTTATTTAGGTGTTTATTAAAAGCATTTAATAAAGTGTTATCAACCCTAAAACCTAGACCATAAGCATTTAAAACAGTTTAAAAAGTGTTTTGTAACTTTTTTTAATGTTCTTATTAAAATAATTTATCAAAGCGTTATAAATCCCAAACCCTAAACCATAAACCCAATCTCTAAACTCTAAGAATTTTTTAACAATTTAAAATACATTTTTGTAACTTTTTTAAGTGTTTACTAAAAGCATTTAATAAAGTGTTATAAACCTAAACACTAAACCCTAAGAATTTTATAACATTTTAAGAAGAGTTTTGTAGCTTTTATTTAAGTGTTTATTAAAATAATTTACTAAAGTGTTATGAACCCTAAACACTAAAACCTAAACCCCAAACCCTAAACCCTAAAACCTAATCATTTAATAACATTTTAAAAAGTGTTTTATAACATTTTTAAGTGTTTATTAAAAGCATTTCATAAAGTATTTTAAGCATTTATTAAAATCACTTAATAAAGTTTTATAAACCTGCCCCCGATCAGGGTGATAGAATGGGTAAGAAGATATAATGGCAATTTTAGAAGCTGTGAAGTGTGAGTGATGCTTGCCACATCTCGCATGATTGTAAGGAAGATCGTGTAGAGGTACTGCAGAATAAGATGGATGTTAGACGAGAGAAGTGGTGTGAGGAATGTCGGGAAGACGAGAGGTGGTGAGGATGGTGGTGAAGGAAGGATGGGACAATAGGTTGGTGTGAGAGAGTATGAAAGAGTGGGTATGGAAGGAACGATGGTTAGAGTGAAAGGGAGAAGAATAAGGAGCACGACAGGAAAGCCAGACAAACATCTGGCATACAAGAAGCATAATCTCGAGTATGTTTACTATCTTTGCTCTGTAATTCGGAAAAGAAATTTTAGCATGTTGGGAGGGGTAAGGAACCTAGGTCGAGGAGTGAAGGAAAGACCTTGTGCAGCAGTTCTGGAAAGGAGAAGGGGAGCCGGTAGAGAGAGTGGCCTGGTAGCATGGCTCCGAGGCAAGAAAGGAGAGGGGGTATAGACAATAATAGGGAGGGGCCGGATAAGTTCAGAGCTAAGGATACAAAAGCTAAAATAGATTGTTTCAGTGAGGTTGGGAGGTCGGATATTCGGGAAATTTTCTATAGAAAGGGAGTTTGGGTAGGTGAGGGAAGCTCAAGTCCTAAAGGGAAGCGAGATTTGGAGGGGAAGCTTAGAGGAATCAAAGAAAGAAGGGGATGAACTTCCATGGGAGGAACACTGAAAAGAGAGGGAGCGGTGTCAGCCAGCAAGGTAGAAAGGCAGAGAAGAATTTTAGCAAGCAAACCCATGGGCTCACTATCTCGGGGCAGCTTTGAGAGGGGGTTAGTCCTTGGTAAACTAAGGAGGGAGAAAGTGGAATTTCCGAAGAGACAGTACTGAGAGACACGAAAGAAAAAAAGGAAATAGGGAGTAGGGAGAAAGGGAAGACAATCCCAGGCTCATTGGGGTACTTGGGAGAAGTGGAGTGTAGTCATAAGAGAGATAGAGTACGCAGATAGAAACCCTTAGAAACAATTGGAATTTGGGTGGGTAATGGTGGTTTTGTCCTGACTAAGCATTGTGTCGATTCTAAACAGGTAGAAGGGAGTGAAGACATTGGGTGAGCAGCCAAAGGTGGTGGTAAAAGAGGCAGGATAGATAATGGACTACTCATTCAAGACATTGGAACCTCAAGCAAAAGGATGGAAAGACGTCCCATCGATGAGACTGTGAAGGAAGCAGCCAAGGCTTATATGAAAGACACTGATGAAGGGATCAAAAAAATTATTGAGGAGATGGAAGAAAAGATTAAGGAAAAGGACTCAGAGGAAGAGATGCAAGAGTGGAGAGACCTTATTCCTGATCCTAGAAATACTATATGAAGAGGCTAGTTGTAAAAGCAATGGAGGAAGTATCTATGGGGATGGCGTTAATAATGAGAGACATGTCTGATTATAAACGAGACCTACAAACCATACAGTTCCAGTTATGTAAGCAGGATATTGGAATTTACCAAATACAGAGACACATTCCTTGTATCGTGGAAATGACTCCAGTGAATGAAGGCTCCACTGAAGTCCCAGCAATCATTGAGCCAGATTAGGATGAGCCCAAGGAGTAGACTTAGCTCATGATCTAAGGTTACTATTTTTTTTAGCAGCTAGTTTTCTATTCATATGCATGTTTATGGGACCTATGGTTAAAAACTAGTTTATAAATAGTTTTGTATATATAGCTTGGGTAGAAATACTGTTAACTTACCAATTCTGGATGGCTTATAATATGCATAGGTGGCCAATAGACTTTGTTTCTCACTCGGCAAGTTGAGGCCACCTTTTGCGAGTATGTGGATTCAACTTTTTTTTCTATATAAATAGAAAAGGAGGACCTACCTAAGCTTACAAAGAAAAAAGTCTTATAAATCCTAAATTGTAAACCCCAGACCCTAAACAATAAACCCTAAACCCTAAACCCTAAAAATTTCATAATATTTTTAAAAGCGTTTTGTAACTTTTATTTAAGTGTCTATTAAGAGAATTTAGTAAATTTTTATAAACCTTAAACCATACGCCCTAAAACCTAAACCCCAAAACCTAAACCCTAAACCCTAAACCCTAATCCCTAAACCCTAAACCATAAACCCTAATAATTTTATAACATTTTAAGAAGAATTTTGTAACTTTATTTTAGAGTTTATTAAAAGAATTTACTAAATTGTTATAAACCCTAATCCATGAACAAAAAACCCTAAACCCTAAACACAAAAACCAAAACCCTAGACCCTAAAATGTAAACCTTAAACCCTAAACCCCAAACCCCAGACCTAAACCCTAAGCATTCAATGACATTTTAACAAAATATATGTAACTTTTTATGAAGTGTTTATTAAAAGAATTTACTAAAATGTTATAAAGCCCTAAATCCTAAACCATAAGCATTTAATAACATTTAAAACCCAAAACCTGAAACCCTAAACCCTAAGTATTTTATACCATTTTAACAGGTGTTTTCTTACTTTTTATTAAGTGTTTATTAAAAGCATTTCCTAAAGTGTTATAAACCCTAAACCATGAGGATTTTTTATAATTTTAAATCCTAAACCCTAAAGCCTAAGCATTGTAGAATATTTTAACAACCATTTTGTAACTTTTTTTATATTCTTATTAAAAAAAATTATCAAAGTGCTATAAATCCCAAACCCAAACCATAAACCCTATCCTTAAACACTAAGAATTTTATAACGTTTTAAAATACATTTTTGTAACTTTTTTAAGTTTTTATTAAAAACATTTAATTAAGTGTTATAACCCTAAGCCCTAAGCATTTTATAAAATTTTAACAAGAGTTTTGTAACTTTTATTTAAGTATTTATTAAAATAATTTACCGAAATGTTATAAAACCTAAACCCTAAACCCTAAACACTAAACCATAAACCCCAAACCCCAAACCCTAAACCCTAAAACCTAAGCATTTTATGATCTACTAAAAATAATTTTGTAACTTTTATTTAAATGTTTATTAAAATAATTTAGTAAGGTGTTATAAAACCTAACCCCTAAACCCTAAACCCTAAACAACAAACCATAAACCCTAAACCCTAATCATTTAATAACATTTTGAAAAGTGTTTTGTAACCTTTTTTAAGTTTTTATGAAAATAGCCTAATAAATTTTTATAAACCCTAAACCCTAAACCCCAAACCCCAAACCCTAAACCCTAAACCCTATAAACTAAACCCTAAACCGTAGGCATTTTATGACATTTTTAAAAGCATTTTTTCACTTTTATTTAAGTGTTTATTAAAAGAATTTACTAAATTGTTATAAACCTTAAACCATACACCCTAGAACCTAAACCCCAAAACCTAAGCCCAAAACCATAAACCCGAAGCCCTAAACCCTAATCCATAAACCCTAAGAATTTTATAACAGTTTAAGAAGAATTTCGTAACTTTTATTTAAGAGTTTATTAAAAAAAATTACTAAAGAGTTATCAACCCTAAACCCCAAAACCCAAACCCTAAACCGTAAACCCTCACAATTTTATAACATTTTAAAAATTGTTTTGTATCTTTTGTTTAAGTGCTTATTAAAAGAATTTACCATAATGTTGTAGACCCTGAACACTAAACCCTAAACCTAAACTCAAAACCGCAAACCTTAAACCCTAAACTCTAAACACTAAACCGTAAAAACCAAAACCTAGAACCTAACCATTTTATAACATTTTAAAAAGTATTTTGAAACTTTTATTTAAGTGTTTATTAAAAGAATTTACTAAAGTCTTATAAACCCTAAACCCTAATCCTTAAAAACAAAACCCCAAACCATAAACATTAAACCCTAAACCCTAAGCATTTTATAAAATTTTAAAAAGCATTTTGTAATTTTTATTTGAGTGTTTTCTAAAATAATTTTCTGAAGTGTTATAAACCCTCATCCCTAAACTGTAAACCAAAAACCCTAAACCCTAAACCCTAAACTCTAAAACTGAAACCCTAAACCCTCAACTCTAAATTGTAAATCGTAAACCCTAAATGCTAAACCCTAATAATTTTATAACATTTTAGAGAACATATTATAACTTCTATTTAAGTGTTTATCAAAATAATTTACTAAAGTGGTATAAACCCTAAGCCCTAAACTCTAAACACCAAACCCCACACCATAACCCTAGACCCTGAACCCTAAGCATTTTATAACATCTTAAAAAGATTTATAACTTTTATTTAAGTGTTTATTAAGAATATTTACTAAAGTCTTATAAACCGTAGACTCTTAACCCTAAACCCTAAGCAATTTATAACATTTTAAAAGGTGTTTTTTAACTTTTATTGAAGTGTTTATTATAACAATTTTCTAAAGTCTTATAAACCCTAAACCCTAAGCATTTTATAGCATTCTAACAAGAGTTTTGTTACTTTTACTTAAGCTTTTATCAAAATAATTTACTAAGGTGTTATAAACCCTTAAACATAAAAACTAAAAACTAAACCCTATACGCTTAACCCTAAGCCTTTTATAACATTTCAAAAAGTGTTTTCTAACTTTTATTTAAGTGTTTATTAAAACAATTTACGAAAGTGTTATAAACCCTAAACCCTAAATTGTTATAAACCCTAAACCCTTAACCCTAAACCCCAAACCCTAAAACCTATACCTTATACCCTAAAACATAAACCCTAAGCATTTCATAACACTTTATAAAGTGTTTTGTAACTTTTTTTACATGTTTATTAAAATAATTTACTAAAGTGTTATAAACTTTAAACACTAACCCCTAGAACCTAAACCCTAAAACCTGAACCCTAATTAATTTATAACATTTTAAAGAGCGTTTGGTAACTTTTATTTAAGTGTATATTAAAAACATTTAATAATTTGTTATAAACTCTAAACCCTAAATGCTAAAGCCTAAAAAATTTATAACATTTTAAAAACTATTTGTAACTTTTATTTAAGTGTTTATTAAAAGAATTTACTAAAATGTTATAAACCCTAAATCCTAAACACTAAACCCAAAACCCTAATCCCTAAACCATAAACCCTAAGAATTTTATGAGTATCTATAATGAGGGAAGACCACACCTAGGTATGTGAGTGTAGGAGGGAGAAAATTGTGGTACATGAGATACCCCGACCTTTGCTTTTCCACCCTTCTTCATAAATATTTTTCCTTTTATTTATTTTTTGTCATAAATCCTTGAGGCTCCATGGGATTAATGAATTATGTGTAATACGTAGCAGCAGATACCCCTTAATGTGGGGTGGTTCATTCCTACCCCCTAAACCCTAAAGCCTAAACCCTTGACCCTAAACCCCAAACCCTAAACCATAAATTCTAAACCCCAATCCTAAAGACTAAACACTAAGAATTTTATAACATTTTAAAAAATGTTTTGTAACTTTTAGTTAATTATTTATCAAAAAAATTACTAAGGTGTTATAAACCTGAAACCATGAAACCTAAACCCCAAACCCTAAACCCTAAACCAAAAATCTTAAAACTTAAACCCTAAGCATTTTATAAAGTGTTATAAACAATGAACCATAAACCCTAATGACTAAAGCCTAAACTGCAAATTCTTAACCCTAGACCCTAAACTCCAAACCCTAAATCCTTATATGGTGAGGATGTTATGGTAACTATCCTACCCAACCTTACCATCTCTATCTCATTTTTTGTTTTCTCTGATGGTGACCTAGAGCTCCACTCCATTCCCTCCATTCATTTGTAATTATTGTTTCAACTCAGAAAATGTTCATCGTTTTACAATTAAATTCTTTAGGAGATCTGGCAAGGAGGTTTGCATTATGTTTCAGACACACGTTTTCTACAATTCAGTATTCCCAGTATTAGAATTCGATTTTTGGTAATCACTTATTTGTATTATTTAATTTCTTTCTTCATTTTTCTTAATTAGTAATTTCCTTGCATTTTTAATCCTTTTTTTATGCATTGATACGAGTTTCAAGTTGTCTTTAGGGAAGGAGGGTTGCATGATTCAATCTATTTCCATATTTAATACAACCTTAACTAATGTAAGGAATATTTAAGTGTACCCAATGGGGTTGTAAGGTAAAACCTCAAACCCTAGTTTCATAGTTGTTATCATTGCAAATTATGTGTTTTCATTTCCCTTTTCTCTATAACCTTATCCCTAATCCTCCACCAAGTGTTCACAAGGTTAGTGTGGCCTTATTCTACTTTCTTGTCATAGGTGTAGCCTACATCCCTAAGAAAATATATGTTTTCCTTCACTCCTTTATGCGGTCACAGGAGAATCTGTTATCAAGTAACTTGAACTAATTTCTTGCAGGTATGCATCCGTTTCAAATTTTAATATTGGTTCAAGGGTTTCATGTTCAACACCTTTAGCATTCTTATAACAATATAGAATGCTTTATCTAGGTTCTAAGTGACTTTATTTTGTTCAAGGTTAAATTTATAATGGTGCGAGTATGGCATCCTCACTACCATGACTTAGAAAATGTCATGCCTTGCATGTTTGGTTTAAAATTCTTTTTTACATCTTAGGGTGTTAGAAGGTTTTTTCCACAGATTCATAAAGTATATGACCCTTATTCTTTGATAATATTTTGAAAAAAATATGAACATTCCATTAAGCTCCTGCCATGGTTTCTTCCATGGTTCTTTTCTTTTCCCATAGGGAAAATCGTAAATTCATTAAAGAGAGAGATTACATTTTGTAGATGCATATGCATATGTTGAACATGTTTGTGACAAGTTGTCATCATCAAGAAACCATTGTTCAAAAATTTTGTTACCTTGATCCACGCAGGGAGGTAACAATCCAATATATACTGAAAGATAAACATATGATATAAAAATCTAATCTATC
>APFE030501481.1:76402-87671 GCA_000404065.3 Pinus taeda
TTAAAAACTATTTGTAACTTTTATTTAAGTGTTTATTAAAAGAATTTACTAAAATGTTATAAACCCTAAATCCTAAACACTAAACCCAAAACCCTAATCCCTAAACCATAAACCCTAAGAATTTTATGAGTATCTATAATGAGGGAAGACCACACCTAGGTATGTGAGTGTAGGAGGGAGAAAATTGTGGTACATGAGATACCCCGACCTTTGCTTTTCCACCCTTCTTCATAAATATTTTTCCTTTTATTTATTTTTTGTCATAAATCCTTGAGGCTCCATGGGATTAATGAATTATGTGTAATACGTAGCAGCAGATACCCCTTAATGTGGGGTGGTTCATTCCTACCCCCTAAACCCTAAAGCCTAAACCCTTGACCCTAAACCCCAAACCCTAAACCATAAATTCTAAACCCCAATCCTAAAGACTAAACACTAAGAATTTTATAACATTTTAAAAAATGTTTTGTAACTTTTAGTTAATTATTTATCAAAAAAATTACTAAGGTGTTATAAACCTGAAACCATGAAACCTAAACCCCAAACCCTAAACCCTAAACCAAAAATCTTAAAACTTAAACCCTAAGCATTTTATAAAGTGTTATAAACAATGAACCATAAACCCTAATGACTAAAGCCTAAACTGCAAATTCTTAACCCTAGACCCTAAACTCCAAACCCTAAATCCTTATATGGTGAGGATGTTATGGTAACTATCCTACCCAACCTTACCATCTCTATCTCATTTTTTGTTTTCTCTGATGGTGACCTAGAGCTCCACTCCATTCCCTCCATTCATTTGTAATTATTGTTTCAACTCAGAAAATGTTCATCGTTTTACAATTAAATTCTTTAGGAGATCTGGCAAGGAGGTTTGCATTATGTTTCAGACACACGTTTTCTACAATTCAGTATTCCCAGTATTAGAATTCGATTTTTGGTAATCACTTATTTGTATTATTTAATTTCTTTCTTCATTTTTCTTAATTAGTAATTTCCTTGCATTTTTAATCCTTTTTTTATGCATTGATACGAGTTTCAAGTTGTCTTTAGGGAAGGAGGGTTGCATGATTCAATCTATTTCCATATTTAATACAACCTTAACTAATGTAAGGAATATTTAAGTGTACCCAATGGGGTTGTAAGGTAAAACCTCAAACCCTAGTTTCATAGTTGTTATCATTGCAAATTATGTGTTTTCATTTCCCTTTTCTCTATAACCTTATCCCTAATCCTCCACCAAGTGTTCACAAGGTTAGTGTGGCCTTATTCTACTTTCTTGTCATAGGTGTAGCCTACATCCCTAAGAAAATATATGTTTTCCTTCACTCCTTTATGCGGTCACAGGAGAATCTGTTATCAAGTAACTTGAACTAATTTCTTGCAGGTATGCATCCGTTTCAAATTTTAATATTGGTTCAAGGGTTTCATGTTCAACACCTTTAGCATTCTTATAACAATATAGAATGCTTTATCTAGGTTCTAAGTGACTTTATTTTGTTCAAGGTTAAATTTATAATGGTGCGAGTATGGCATCCTCACTACCATGACTTAGAAAATGTCATGCCTTGCATGTTTGGTTTAAAATTCTTTTTTACATCTTAGGGTGTTAGAAGGTTTTTTCCACAGATTCATAAAGTATATGACCCTTATTCTTTGATAATATTTTGAAAAAAATATGAACATTCCATTAAGCTCCTGCCATGGTTTCTTCCATGGTTCTTTTCTTTTCCCATAGGGAAAATCGTAAATTCATTAAAGAGAGAGATTACATTTTGTAGATGCATATGCATATGTTGAACATGTTTGTGACAAGTTGTCATCATCAAGAAACCATTGTTCAAAAATTTTGTTACCTTGATCCACGCAGGGAGGTAACAATCCAATATATACTGAAAGATAAACATATGATATAAAAATCTAATCTATCCAAAAGACGATATATACATACATATAAAAAACCATATGCCTTGTAAATTTATGCATTAATGTCCATAAAAGGCTGATGGTAATGCTAATAGTGTGCTCCATTAAGCAGTTCCCATATCATCAGAGTGCCTGGCTCCCAAAGCGTACCTTCTTTGGAAAGGTCGTCAGTTGCTGTATTCTACTCCCTAAAAATGTTTTTGCAAGTAAATGAGTCAAAAAGTAAAATGAATCTCTGAGTCTCTTCCATAATATGACTCAATGAGTAAGTAGAGCATCTAGCATTCTTATTCAACCAATCACAAACAATTTTGGAATCCCCAAATAATTGTAAGTCTCTGCAATTTTTCTCCAATGCAAAATGAATAAGATGTTTTGTTGCTGATAATTCCGCAAAATTATTTATGCCTCTTCTGAATCCCATGAGCATGCTGAAATTGTGTTTTGGAGAGATATGTAGACCCCCCCTCCCCCACAACGATTCTCCTGCATGGCCCTGTCGAAGTATTCCCAAGGCATGCTGTAGTCAATGTGTTCGGGGATGATATTTCTGGGTCTTTGGGGAGGAGGGTCTTCCATGATAACAGCATAAAGAGCCAAAACATTGGTCACAATGATAGCTAGCAAGGAGGTAAGTTCTGAAAAATAAGGGTATTGCGGGCAATCCAAATAGCCCAACAAACCCGAGATGGAAGGTTACACTACTTGAGGGAGGTAACAATGGTGAACTAGATATTCCAGGCCCTAGCGACAGATGCATCAGTCCAGTTGTAGGGGATGGTGACATCAAGGATGACCAATTCCCACAGCCTACAAGCTTCCACACAATCAAGTAATAGGTGACTTACTAATTCATTATCACATTCAGAGAGGTAGCACGAGTGTCTCCCGTATTGTGCTCGCTTGAGGAGATTGTCCCCAGTAGGAATCTTAGTTTTCAAGATGCTTCTCATGAGAAATCTGGTTTGAGGAGGAGTGTTTAGCTTCCATAGGTGTTTCCACCATGCTTCAATGATTTGTGGCTTCCTTGTCTTAGACAGCACCAAATATCCATCTTTTGGAGAGAATCTTCCAAATTTTGAGAGTGCCCAAATAATCTCATCATCTTTATCACATATATGGATATGAGCTTCAGATAGTGACTGAGTGTAATCCACCCAAAGTTGGTGCCATTGTGGGGGAATGTTTACTTGATGAGCTGATTTCTAGGCCTAATGTAGGAAGGTGGAGTTTTCTCCATCAACAATATGAGCAATATGAGTGACATTATGTTCGTGGAGTTTCTGTAGAAGGTCCATAAGAAGTCTGTGTCTGTTCTCACACCCAATGCATGGGTTGATTCCAACCTAAAATCTTTTTCCTAACTGGTTTCTCTAGGTGATTCCTACCCTGATAGCACACAATTCCTTAATGACAACTTTCCATATAGTCTAAATCCGAGATGTGCTTCTAATAGGTCTCCTGATCCTATCCACGATCTCTAGGGCGTGATGTATTTTGATTTTTTCACTCTCGTCCAAAGGCTATCAGCTATGAGTAGATTCCACCCAAGCTTTGTAGCAAGAGCAGTGAAGAAATAATCAAGTTTTTAAAGTCCCCATCCTCCCCACTTTTTAGGCAGAATCAGAGTGTCCCATTTAACCCAACCGAATATCTTGCCTGGCTGGCTAGCCTTCCATAAAAATCTACAACAAAGGGCTTGAATGTTGGTAAGTATCCCTCTAGGGATCTAGGCCAGGGACATCAAGTATACAGGTGTAGCTTCCAAAATAGTCTTTATGAGAGTGAGACGGCCGACACGAGAAAGATATTTGAGATACCAGATGTTGAGTATTTTCTCCATCTTAGCTACTAACCAAGTCCAGTTTGCAATCTTATAGCCCAAGGGCTTTAACTTGTACCCGATATAATTCAATCCCTCTGCATGACTTAACTTTGTGAACCAGAAGCGATGAAGTGTGAATTTTATTTCATGTTGATTACATGTTGTCGCTATCAGCATTGATTTATTTTCATTTAATAACAAACTTGTAGCCAACATGAATAAAGAAAAAATGGATCTGATATTGGTCAAATCACCAATGCTTCCATTCAAAAGTATGAGGACATCATCCATAAAAAGTAGATGTGTGAGCCTACAATCATCAAATATCTTGATGCCTTGTATTTTACCTCTTTTGTGCTCATCCTTTATCGTCTTGCTAAGTCCCTCCATGACAAGGAGAAAAAGTAATGGAGAAAGTGGATAGCCATGCCTTAGTCCTCTTTCTGAAAGAAAGAAAAGGGATGCACTTCCGTTGACCAGGTTGTTGTAGGGAATGTTAGTGATACAACTCATAATCCATTTTATGTAAGTGAAGGGAAACTAGATGGGTTAAAATAATTCTGATGTATAACCAATTTACTCTATCAAAGGCTTTAGGTAAATCTACTTTCAGAATCATACCTTTGCATTTCCTAGTACGAAGAGTGTGCAGTACTTCTTGAGAAGTGCCAACAGCCTCATAGACCTATCTATCTTGTAGGATGGAAAATTGTTCTAAGGAGATGTGCTTAGAAAGAATGGGTGTCATCTGATTTTCTACGATTTTAGCAATAATCTTGTATATGCAGTTGTAGAGAGAGATAGGCGATACTCATCAAAGGAGGATGTATTATCAACTTTACGTATAAGTACAATAAAAGTAGATGTGGTGGATGGCTCAATACAACCACTTAATATGGAGTCCTCAATAACATGTAGCAAATCTTTACCAATGACATAAAAAAAGCAAGATAAAACTCGATGGTCCAACCATCCGGCCCAGGGATTTTGTATTTCTTGAACCATTTCAATGTGGTCTCTAGTTCTTCTAGGGTGACTTTCTTTATTATATCTCTTTCCTCTTCTTTCTTGACATAACGTGGGAAGAGCTAGGCAACCCTGATGATATCCACCAGATTTGCTTCCCGAGGGGGATTTTACGCTCTTTTAAAATGAAAGGTCGCAAGAGAGGCTAATTGTGGGAATGTGTTTGCTATTTGTCCTTCTTCATTCTAGAGTTGCCAGATAGTGTTAATCTCCTTTCTACCATTGGAGAACTTATGATAGAATTTTGTGTTAGCATCCCCTTCCTGCATCCAAATCTCCCTGCTTCTTAGCCTCCAGACTTCTTCACATCTTTAAGGATTTTCCCTCTTGCGGAGTAAAGGCATGCTAATCTCTCCTTATGTTCAACTATACTGAACAATCCACCCTGATCATTTCAAATTTCGACAGTTCAAATTCACTTTGTCTCAAAGAGAGATCATATTGTGTCCACTTATTATGTGCTTATTGTTTGGACATTTTCTTCAGCATTTTGATCTTTTCTATAAAGCCATTTGTGAAGTTTCCCCCTGCCCGAGGTGGGTTCACTTTCCAGAAGTCAGTCATGCTGACATAAGTGTGGGGTTGAATACTCTTACTCAAGTCTATTATCCATATTCAACAAATTCATAATGTTATTGAGAACAAATGGTTGTATGCACAACTAGTTTACAAGGTTATACCTCAAGTAGATTTGATTGAATTTATTGTTCCTCCACATTTTAGATATCTTGTAAATTATTAGTATAACAAGGTTACTATATGTCAATTTCAAGCTACTATTTAGCTAGAAATAGGTTATATATTTTATGATTTGCTTTGGAACTGTTAATTTTTTACTTTAAAAGCAAATAAATGTTATTTTAAAATTTAACTTTTAATTTTTTTTCTTTGCCATCAACCATTTTGTCTTTTCAACTTTGAAATTATCAATCTTTTACCTCAAAAGAAATTAATTGTTGTTTTTAATTTAACTTTTAATTTTTTACTTTGCATATTTTAAAATTTAGGGTTTATTATTTTGGTTTGTTTTCTTTTAATTTAATGTTACTTTTCTTTTTGTTTGTGGATCTTTAACTAATCTAATTAATACTCCGCATTCTAAATCTAAGTAACTTTTTTCTTTTTGGGTAACTGTTTTACTTTTTCTGGGCTGTTGTAATTAGTATTTTTTGAGTTCAACCCTAACATTTAGTTAAGAGTTGGTAGAATAATTCGAATTCGTGTCGATCTGAATTCATGTCATTTATTCATAGCCATTTAGTCATTGTTGAAGCACAATTTCAAAATAGAAATCTATCCGAATTGTTTCAACATGTGCCCAATTGTTTCAGGACGTATTATATGAGTATGTTCGGCCATAATTCAAATTGAATATAAGTCAAATTAAATATCCACAATGTTGTTTTCTCTGTATCTGTATCTTCTTTGGGAGAAGGTTGTGTGTTCGATCCACAATGTTGTTGCCTCTGTATCTGTATCTTTGCTGGTAGAGGGTCGTGTGTTCAATCCATAGTGTTGTTGCATTTCTATCTTTTTCTACAGAGTGTAGTGAAAATATGAAAGTCATGTGTTCCATCCACGTTCCTTCGTATCTTTGTTTGTAGAGGGTCAGGCTGAATATATGAAGGTCCTGAGTTCGATCCACGCTCCTTTGTATCTTTCTTGAGTCTTGTCTTCAATCCACGCTCCTCTATATCTTTGTTGGGAGAGCATCTTTGTTGGGAAAGTGACTCTGTATCTTTGTTGGGAGAGCATCAGACTGAATATATGAAGGTTTTGTCTTCCATCCATGCTCAAGATAGCTAAAACTTCATAACTCTACTTCAAATCACATTGGAGGTAAGGAGGCCATTTCTGTCCATTCAAATTAATCTAACATTCTTGACACATGCCTCTTCTTCTTTGATCTTTGTTTTACCTCTTCTTCGATCTTTGTTATCTTCGTTTTAAAGTCTTGGTTATAAAAAATTTCTGCAACTATGGATATAGTTGATGGAAATTTTTGTTTGCACATTTGAAGCCATGTTTTTTTCTGCAACTATAGATAGGGTTTATTGATAATATTGTTTGCAGAATCCTTGTTTTAAAGTTTTTTTTTATAAAAAAAATTCTGCAACTATGGATATCGTTTAGGGATAATTTTGTTTGCACATTTAAAACCATGCCTCTTTTTCGAGCCTTGTTTTAAAGTAAAGTTTATAATCTTTTTCTGCAACGATGGATATTGTTCATGGATATTTTTTTTACACATTTGAAATCATGCCTCCTTTTCGAACCTTGTTTTAAAGTAGGGTTTATAATTTTTTCCTGTAGCTACGAATATCTTTTCTCAGTATTTCTATTTGCACATTTGAAACCATGCAACTATGCCTCTTTGTCGAACCTTGTTTTAAAGTAGGCCTTTTAATTTTTGTCTGTAACTCTGGATATCATTTGCAAATAATTCTATTTGCAACTATGGATATAGTTTGTGAACAATTATGTTTGTAAGTATCTTATTCAAGCTTTGTTTTAAAGTAGGGTGTATAATTTTTTTCTGCAACAATGCACAGCGTTTATGGATAATTTTGTTTGCACATTTGAAATGTTGAGCACTTTTTTATAATTCTTTTTCTACAAATATGAGAAATACTTATTCATGCTTTTCATGTTCTGTTATACTTTTGTTTACACATTGCAAACTCTGAGCACTTCGTCATCAAGATTCCTCCTCAATTACTATATACACTCAATTACTATATCGGCCCAAGAGTGCGGACTCAATTTTTGGATTATGGTTACCAAGACATCAATCATAGATACATGTAGCCACAAACTTATGATCCAAAAACCAAGATTACGTTCTTGACTTCATAGAAATTCATGCAAACATTTATCTCTTTGGGGGTTTGTCAAAGGATGGATGAGAAAAGTTTTTGGGGTGGGTGATACACTTTGATGTCTCTTTTTTTAACTCTATTTTAATATGAAAATAGATTCAACTTTTTTTTTATTGGAATTGAAATTTGGCACTGAAATTATATATATTTTTAATTTTTAAAGAAAAATAATTTAAAGGTGTAAATTAATAATTTTTAAAAATTAAAAATGATTTTAATATTTTCAAATATAAATATGTAGAAATAATGTAGGAATTGGAATTTGGCATTGATATCATATATTTTTTTAAATTTTAATACACAAATAAATTTAAAATAGTTAGAATTCTTTTTTTTGTTTCTAAATATAACATGAAAATGTTGTAAGGTGTGTTTATTTTTTATCTTCACAACTCTTTCAACTTTGATATTGAAAATTATAACTTCTATTTTGTTATAATAACTGAAATAGAGAGAAGGTGTTGAAATACATCTTAGTGAGGCAATATGTTATAAATACACCAATACATTACAGGTACATCTTAGCAGTGAAGGTATTGAAGGCACATCAACAATTGTTTCTTTAATCTTCTGTTTCAACCACCATAAGCTTATTTGGTCCAATGATCGGGAAGATATTTGTAGTTCCATTTGAGACCACATATGTGAGATTATAATATCAATATTATTGTTGTCCCATTGTACTTACTGGAGGTTTTATGAAGTTTGGTTGTGTTTTTTGTTTGTTTGTTACTTAGGGGTTTCAAAAATTTATGTGTATGGTAATTAAGTTTTTATTTTATTTTATTTTTTAAAGATTTTATATAATTAATCTATTGATTTTAAATAGTTTTGGAAATTAATAATAAGAGTTATATGATTTTTCTATATAAATTTTACAGAAAAAGAAAGGTTAATTAAATTGTTGTTCTCATAATTACTGATTTATATTGCAAATTGTTAGATATATTATTTGTTATATTATCATGTATATATTGATATCTTAATAATGACTGTAAAGAATGAATCAATAAGTATTATAAATAAAGAGAATGAAATGATATGTAATTTTGATTTTCCTTTTAGGTTCTCTAACGAGGCAGAGGTCGAGGGGGAGGTGGAGGTGGAGTTGGTGTAGGAGGAGGAGGTGAAGGAAACTATGGAGGAGGTGGAGGAGAGGTGGAGGTGGAGGTGGAGGTGGAGGAGAGGTGGAGGTGGAGGTGGAGGAGGAGGAGATGGTGGAGAAGGAGGTGGAGGTGGAAGAGGTGGAGGTGGAGGCGGAGGAGGAGGTGGCGGAGGTTGAGGTTGTGGAGGAGGTTGAAGTGGTGGAGGAGCTGGAGGTGAGAGGAGGAAAGGAGCAGTTAGAGGTGGTGGGACAAGGAGCAGGGAGGAGGAAGAGTGGTGGAGGATATGGTGGAGGAGGAGGAGGGGCTGGAAGTTGGGGAGGTGGTGGAGGAGGGGGTGGTGGAGGAGGAGGAGGAACAGGTGGTGGTGGTGGTGTTAGTAGTGTTGGAGGAGGAGGACGAGGAGGTGGCGTAAGTAGAGGTGGTAGAAGAGGTGGAGGTGGACGTGGAGGGAGAGGCAAAGATGTAGGTGGTCAAGGAAGTGGAGTTGGAAGTGGAGGAGCAAGAGGCGGAGGTGGAGGAGGTGGTGGTGGTGGAGGTATATGTGGTGGAGGTGGTGTTGAAGGAAGAGTTGGAGTTGGAGGGGAGGTGTTTAAGGAGGAGGAGGCGGACGCGGTGGTCTTATTCAAGTAGGAGGTGGAGGTGAAGGTGGAGGAGGATGGGGAGGATGAGGTGGAGGATGAGGAGGTGGTAGAGGTGGTGGAGGAGGTGGATTTGGATGTGGAGAAAGAGGAGGTGGAGGAGGTGGTGAAGGAAGAGATGGAGGTGGAGGTGGAGGAGGATGAGAAGGAGGTCGAGGAGGAGAAGTAGAAGGAGGAGGATGTGGAGGTCGAGGAGGAGGAGAAGGATGATGTGGTGGTGGTGGAGGAGTTGAAGCTAAAGCTAGAGGAGGAGGGGGTGGACAGTGTGAAGATGGAGGTGTAGAAATTTTGAATAATGTGACACTTATTCATACAGATTATCCTGATTATACACTAATTACAGGATACATGCATAATACATAATCTCCTCTACGTTGATCATCAATTTACAGAATTAAAACATCAATCACATGCGCACATTGAAGCATCAATCACACATATCAACACCGTATGTACCCGGGGAAAGCATATAGCTGAAAACCCCCAACTATCTATATATTATAGGGATTGAGAAAATGTAGCAATACATAGTACAATACTCCTCACAAGTACTCAATACTATCTCCACCTGTTACACACAAACTACCTCAGATCTGAATCAATCACTGGCTCAAATCTCCTCCGCTGTTTGCCTGCCTCCACTGCACAATCGTGCATGAGAATACTGATGAATGAATGATCCAAATTCATATTTCCCTTATCTATACCAAGCAATCATCATTGGAAATACTCAATCCATTGATTGTGGAAATCTCATGCACAGCTATAGTCACAACTGACAGCTATCTTACCCTTTCACTCACCTCTAACACTTGTGTCCACTCAACTGTCCATGCACTGAGTTAACTGATGTATTATTTAGTTGATTTATGAGTTAATAATTAGTGAATTAATTAATAATTAATTCACACCACTCATCACTAGTGTATTTGTTAGTTAGATTAAATACAACTAGTTCAACTAAGTCAAACTGAACACAACTCCATCAACTCCTCAATCAACTCCACCAAAACTCAACCACTTGGGTTCTAACTGAAGTCCTTCATGCAATAGCTCAAGCAACCCATAAGAAACACGTATTTCCTTTTGGCAGTTGCATGTGCCACATTCGTCGCTCGAATTTAAGTGCTCCAAGAGGATAAGATAATGTTTATAGTCCAAATATTATTAAGAGCTAATAATATTCGACTGTTCTATTTTTAGCCTGGCAGTCTAAAAATAGAGTCCACCCATATGTCTAAAAATAGAAGGCCATCTATTTTTACCAACATGACATCCACAAATAGCATCCTGCAACTCATAGACCATGATCCATATGTCTAAAAATAGACATAGTCTAAAAATAGACTTAGTGCCAAAAAATAGCCAGTGGGCACACTTAGTGAAGGTGACTTCTTTTAACTAAGCTCCATCATCTTGTTGCATTTTCAACAGGAGGTGGTGGAGGAGGTGGAGGAGGAGGAGGAGGTAGTGGAGGTGGATATGGTGGAGGATGAGGTGGAGTTGGAGGTGGTGGTGGTTGCATAAGCAATGTTAAGGTGGTGGAGGAGGAGGAGGTGGAGGTAGATTTGGTTGAGGTGGTGGTGGTGGAGTTGGTAGTGTGAAGGTGGAGGTGGAGGTGGATTTGGTTGAGGTGGTGGTGGTGGAGTAGGTAGTGTGAAGGTGGAGATGGAGGTGGAGGTAGAGGAGATGGTGGTGGAGGTGGAGGTAGAGGAAGTGGTGGTGGAGGTGGAAGAGGTGGAGGAGGTTGTTGTGGAGGTGGTCATGGAGGAGGTGGCAGATGCAGAAGAGGAGGTAGAGAGGGAGGCAGAGGTGGTGGAGGAGATTGAGGTGTAGGTATAGGAAAATGAGGTGGAGGAGCTGGAGGTG